>JASAMV010001043.1:0-13649 GCA_030248065.1 Rhynchonema sp. JSB1_4
AGGCAGTCGTGCCGTAGCACAGCGCTGATTGGTTCATTTTTTGTGTGTTGGCTAAATAAATGTTTCGAGTGACCCGCAAACCGCAACCCGCAAGTGCGGCCATGCAAACGCGCGGCGGTCATTGGACATAGAATTATTGCTGACCCGCGGCCCACAACCGTCTTTGCATGGCCGCGCCCCTAAGAGGTGCTCGACGGCTGATTCCAAGCGTGATGAAATCGCGAGCACCACCAATCGCGAACAAATCGAGCTAGAACTGAACGGTCACACAAAGTTGCATCTTACGAAGGGACTCAGTTTCGAGGAAATGTTGTCAGGGTGGGCAACAAATTAGACAAAGTTTCCGCGACTGGCACGTCTAGCTTCCAAATATCTAAGCGCTTCGCCTACGAGCGCGCCTTCTGGACAGCTCATTTCCAGTGCAGCTGATTTGTTTGATGACAAAAGATGCTGCTTGAAACCACAAAATGGTGAAATGCTTGTCTTTTTGTCAAAGGCTTTGCCACTGATCGACTACAATTATGATCTTTGAACTTATCCGTCATCAGCTATTCTCGATTTTCAATCGGCTTTGATCACTGTTCCGGCTGCTTATCCATGTGTGATAAACATGTTTCATGGTTGTCTGTGACATTAACTTGCATCTTATGCATAAAATGATAAAAACGATTGCTTTTAGACTATCTGGTCAATCCCGATCCCGATCCCGGGAGCCCGGGTTTTCAAAACCGGGATCCCGATCCCGGGACGGGATTAAAAATGAATCCCGTTCGAACACTGCATACCACCCAGAACCAGTGCACGTTCTGAAGAGAAAATGTTTCGCATGTTCGGGTTTCGGGTTTCTTCAATTTTCAACGCAATTTTCCGAAAACCCGAACATGCGAAACATTTCTCTTCGGAGCCGTGTGTACCGATGCTGAGCGGGTACGCGCTGTATAAATAAAGCCCAAAATGTTTCGTATGTTCGGGTTTCGGGTCTATCTGGGCGCGCCCTTACAATAATTGTTTAACTATTCACGTTTTACTGCAGCTCCAACGCGACCACTCAACCTGCGGTGAAGCGAACTTGAAAAACTTTCAACACGAAAAGTACCGCCAAAGCGCCTGCTATTGGGAATTTGTATTCGAACAAATACAGGACATTTGCGGGTGCGAGCCAGCGCGAAGCCCTCATACCAGAGACTTTTTTCGTGTCCGAGTTATTGGTAAGTCGATTGTGTCATTGGTTAACTTACTGATTTACTGAATGAATGATTGCAGAAGAGGAAGAGGAGGACGACGACGACTATGACGACGACGAGCTTGAGACTCACGATCACACAACAACGTCTGCGCCACTGTCACAGTTGGAACTGGCCAATCAACCACCCATGTATGGTGTGTGCAATGTGGTGCAGGAGTTCACCTGTGTACGACCGACACTTGGTTGGTGCATGCTTCCTGCATTATCCACCCCAATTCTTTTTGTAAATTTGGCTTCATGCGACCAATTTGTGATGAGTAGGCTATAGCCAAGATCAGACACTAAATGATCCAGGGCTTGTATCCCCGTTCAAACGATATCATCCGCCATTCCAGAAACGGTCAATCTTCCCAAAGAGCAACTGCGTATGCTGTGCCCGAACGAGTGCATTGAGACCAACTATGGTACGATCATGTTGGGATCACCGTTGGATTCAACCGAGTTTGCGTCACATTTGCCATCGAATTGGGATGAAATAAAGGTTCCAGTCTTGCGTTTAAGTTTTGGTTTATTGTTACCGGAAAATGCCAAAAGGGTCCCCCGAATAGTTCCCACTGGAATATTCGGAAATTTTCGGAAATAAAGCCGGAGGGGCTGATTGGGGAAAAGATTTTTTTCGTGTCCCAAGAACACTATATTTCACTCATCAATACTGGTAGCCCGAACGCAGGCAGTTGCAACGTTTATGAACTTAAGAAGAAAGAACAGTCTACTCCTCTGCTTCAGGAAGGCAAATTGAGGCGATATCAAACGGCTTACAAATCCATTCCAAGAGAACGATTGGAATCAGTCAAGGGCATTGTTAGGTTGGCGAATGAACTGCAGGTGAGTGAACAATGAAACGGTTTTGCCCCCAAGCTGACTGCAAAACTTACAATCGTGAGTCATGTAAGCAGTAGTGTTTCTGATCCGAAACTTGATTCCCACAGCACTTTCTCGCGAATGTCACTGACATCTTCGAGTTGGACAAGAATCAACGCGTGCTGCCGCGAACGTGCTCAACGCAAGCAGATGGCTTCAACGTTCTAGGCACGGCGCTCAGTCGCATGCATCAGGACGAAGACTACTGGGCAAAGGTATCAGTCTCAAATTCCTTTCAGCTGTGCCCAGCTAAAAGTGGAATATGCGGAATAAGGTGTCCAGATAAAAGCGGAATAACGATATTCCGCTAAGCCCCTGGACACCCAGTAGGGCAACGATATTCCGCTAAGAATATTTAGGTCTTGGTTGCTGTTTTGCCCAAACATACAAAAAGCGGCCGAACGTGCACAATAAAGATGTTCAGACCTGTCGAGCAGAAGACGAAATAGTGGCCACAATAGGATATATTTTATGCACTGAGAATTATTGTACGGTGTGGAAAATGGAAGGCTGTGGTCGTTCTCCACAAGACCGGACTTGCGCTCCACCACTATCACACATGTCACCACAGCCAGGGACCCTTTACATACAATCTGCAGGTTGCGGTTTTCGCGGAAAAAGTCGTGCCGAGTCAATTCGACAAACTCATTCGTCTGCTGCGCAGTCGTCTGTTCATGCACAAAATCGACAACCCGTACTTGGAGTTCAATCGATCGGAAATATTTGACGACGCGCTAAGTGCTCTCGAGAACTTCACTTCCTTGGTGCAGGTACAAACCACTCATTCTTATCATGTTATAACCACATAAGTTGATGTAAATCAACCGAAACAGTAATCATCAGCGGAACTGGGAAGCATTTTCAGGTTCCACTCAAGATCGACGGAATTGGACAGATGAAACTGCAACAACAGGAGCAGGTTAGCTATTCGGCTGAGAGCCAGGCCTCTTCCGGCCCGTGTACGCTACCCATCATCACGACTCAAGCTCTGTATGCTAGGTTGTTATAGGCCGAAGCCAACGGGGGTGGGGTGTTCTTTTAGCGTTTCTCAGCAATGAGATCGACATTTCGTGCAATTTGATCACAAAATTTGAATATAAATTAGGATTGCCGAGGACGAATGGAACATACGGAAGCAAAGCTACGATAACACCAAGCGTCGCACTGGCCACTGAAGTTCTGACTTCAGTTTCAAAAATAACCATGGTCACATACAGTATACCGACTGAAATCACGCTTATCACATGCAATGCATAACGACGCGACGACTATATACGACAGTCGACCTACACCATTTCAGCTGGTTGCGTTCCTGCATCCGCGTATCAACCGCACACTCGAGTGCATGCTGCTTGCGCGTGACCAGCCGGACAACGATGGTCTTCTGCGTGAATGTCGTGACCATTTTGACGCGTCATTTGCGTTGTTCCAATTGGCCGTGATCGTCAGGGATAGGGTGGAGAATTATGAAGTGGCTGAGAAGTTTGAGGTTCGCGGGCAGATTTTCGGGTGCAACTGAGTCTAGTTTATTCAGCGGGCGATTCAAAATGAAAAGGGTTTTCGGTCCGATATCTTTGCCTGAAATTCGAGTCGGTTGGTTTAAGATGCAACCGGAATTGATCGGGACAAATTTGGTTTCTAGGAGTGAACCGTGCCGTCCAATAATTCGTCGTGTACTTATATAGTGCTGCATTTTTTGTTGTTCATATCCGAGCGGTGGGATGTCTGATTGTTGCATCTTCCGATGAGGGGCGGATGGGATGGTCCACAAGTGTCCGTAGGATCAGGCGCTCCTCTGAAGGTGCATATTTTGAAGGATTGACGGCTGAGCGTTGAGCACTTCGTCATTCATGTTTGATAAAAACGCAAAATGAGATGGCGCACCAGTCAAGCACACATACATAGATTTCTTATTTGACCATCAGTTGATGATCGCAGATTGCGGTCAACGGTGTGACGCACGCCGTTCGTGCTGCACAATGGCTGAACCCGGTGTTTCTTGCCAAAATGGACACGTTGGAGGTCGATCCACAACAGTTTGCACAAGTGCACCGAAAGGATGGGTCCGAGGGCAAAAAGTTGCAGGTTAGAGCTCTTCTGGAAAAGTTGGGAAAGTTCGGTCGGGATATGTAGCTTTAGACTGAAAATCGCGAAGTAAAGCGCATCTATGCGAGCATGAGCCCCCCAAAATAGTATTTCAGCATTACACACAAACAACGGTCAGCGCGCTGGAACTTGTCATCATGCCCCTCATGCCCTCGCCAACCAGAGCTCATGCTCGCGTAGATTGACAAGTGATAATCTAACTGATCTCGAATCCAGCCAGAGCTTTTGCAGTCACTGCAAGAGGAAAATTACAAAATTAGAATTGCTAACGGGTGCTGCTTTTCTGATAAAAAATAACACCGAATTTATCTGTGCGGTTAATTTACCGAACTGAAATGGCAAAAGATTGGCTCGAGCGGGAATCGAGCCCGCGACCTTTAGATCTTCAGTCTAACGCTCTCCCAACTGAGCTATCGAGCCGACGAAACGAGCACCCTAAACAATGGTCATAAACATACGTAGATGCAGAGCTGCCAAGAAAAACGTGGGCGTGAGTCCAGCGTTGTGTGTGTTTGTAGCGGGAGGCGCAGTATGATGCAATAATAAAATGAAATAAAGGCAAACTACGCCAACACGAGCCCAATTTCGAAGGTGTTGTAGTTACAAAACGCAAAGAAAGAGAAATCCTCATGCACCACGTTGTATATTCTACAACGTGCAACATTTCCCAAATCAGCAGCCGCGTATGAATGTTTCACCAATCTGCCACCTCCGAAATCGGGCTCGTGTTGGCGTAGCGTTACTATACTTTTCTTTTGCATTTCAAATACTAATGTTATGGATAAACAATAACGCGGGTGTTGTTTCCAATTCCAACAATGTTGTTTCCAGGAAACTAGTTAAAAATGCAAGAAAACCAAAGATATTGTATTGTTTATTAGAATTTATTCGATGTGCGATTGCTGGCCAGGCGCATTCTGCTGGAGGATTTGGACATTCTCGTTGAAGAACTGACAACGCTCACAAACACGAGGGCGCGATTCATGGAGGTGAATAACACGCCTGCAAACACCAATACGTTCTGTTGTCCATTTGGGCAGTTTTCACTATCAAAACAAAAATAAACTTGATTCAGGAGATCCTTCTATCCGAATCCAACACAACAGCTGTGCAGACGTTACACGAAGTTCTCGTATGCATGGAGGAACAACGCCACGCTCTCAGGCTACTCAGGGTTCGTGAAAATAAACTTCGCATTTTCAACTTTCACCTGTCGCTTTTCATTCGTTACATAATCCGAGATTAAAGTTGATAATCGATCCGTGTTTATAACATTTCATTTTGGTCTCACCTAGATTGGGATAAAAAAGCCGGAATAAAAAGGTAAATAAATAAATAAATCCTAAAGCTTCAAGAAGTTTGAAAAAGTTCGATAATAAAAATTTTTAATCCACCCCTAAGCAGGGTTGGAAAAAAAAATTTTTTTTTAAACAAGTTTTTTTTTAAAAAAAAAATTTTTTTTTTAAAAAAAATTTTTTTTTAAAAAGTCTGAGATTCGGGGAAATTTTACCAAATTTGCCTAAAAAACGCGCAAAATCGCGAAAAAATGCAACTTTAATTGACAAGTCACTTTTGTGACTTGGTTTGCATCACTTATCAAGAGTGTTTACGTCATTTCGGTACGATCCAACAGTCTGTGCTTGATATGGACCGATGATTGCTGCTCTGTGGTATCGGACACAACAGTTTGTGGCCGAATAAGCAAGATTCACTTATAAACCACACAGAATTGAGAATATAAGCTGCAGAAATACTTGTCGGGCAGCTGAATCAGTCGTATATGACCGACCTGATGGGGTATGACATCGAAGTACCATGTAGGCACATGCATACTGTGTCCCATGTACCAAGGGAAGGTATAATAACATCATTTGGGGTATCTTAGGTACCAAATACATGCCCCAAAGGTGATTTTGTGAAGAAAATTTTTCGACCCTTGAGAAAAAATGACAAAAAATAACCCCCAAAAAGGCCATTTTTGGACGTTTTAGAACATTTTGTTCCCCCGAAAATTTAAAAAAAAAAATTTTTTTTTTAAAAAAAAATTTTTTCAAAAACCTTTTTTTTAAAAAAAAATTTTTTTTTGCCCAACCCTGCCCCTAAGGCCAACCCGTCTCAGTGTCCCTTCACTATAATTGGCAGTTGGTGCGGGTTGTAGAGAAGAACGGCAGTGCAAAATAAAAAAATCTTTTAATCCAACCTCGGATCTCACCAAGTTTGACTAATTTTGTAATTATGCCGAGTTCCATATTTTTATCAAAACACAACATGCCAAAGTAGGGCCAATGATGTTGCAGAAGCACGTGTTCCTGCGCGATGAATGGTTGTCCCGTCTGACGCATTACATCAAAATGACGCTCGCCCGAACCCCCGGCACTGAATACGACGAGTTTGTCTTCAAATTCTATATCTCTTTGGCAAACCGTTTTATTTTGCTGAAGCGGCCTTCATTTTCAGGGTCAACCTGCTCTACGTCAAGGTCTACTTTGCACAACTCAAGAAAGAGACCGTCATACAACGCCAATCCTTCAACTTGTTCGTGTTGCTTGGTAAGTAGCCAGAACAAAAATAAATAATGACATAAAATTTCGACATCATACCAGTTTTTGGTGCTGTGTAGGTGCAGCTGCGCTTGCCCTGTCGAAAGCCATTATAAGGGAGCGGAGTTTGTCAATTTCTACATCCTCATACTTACATAGGGATATAGTCGTATTTTGTGACCACACCACAGTGACACGCCACCCACTACACGTTGCACGGATTAAAAACTTCGACCAGCACAAAACATTCATTTGATGTGGCGATGCAACCTTTATTCGGGTCAAATCTAGCAGTAGGCAAAATAATTGGCAAGCAAAATCGACAAACTTCACTTCCGTCCATAGGTTGATATCAATAGTGATTGAAATTGATGAGAAATGTGCACGAATGAGTGAACAGATTCTCGGATGTTTGCAGCCGAAATCGGTGGCACCGTCGGTCTGTACCTGGGTGCCACGGTGGTGACCGTGCTCGAAATCATCGTGTTCTTCGTCGAGGACAAAGTGCGCGTGAAACGGCCGACGGAGAAACTGGCTGAAAGAGAGAACAAGCTGCGCAAAAAGTCCTCCGCCGGTAATGCTGGTGTTTTGGAACTGCAAAATCAGCAACAGCCTCAAAATGGCAACTTGGTGACGAAAAAACTGTCCCGCATCAAGTTCTGGGATCAGAAAAACACGACCGACACCTCAACGGATGAAGGAGACAATGAAACATCGACGATGGCCCTGAATTTCAACGGCGACTTTGGCGCTCAGAATGATGTGAGGACTGAAACACTGGTCACTGACAGGCACATACCCAGATGGGCGATGCATGACTTTTGACACGCACTTCTGTATAATTTGTATAGATATTGATTTATGGATTTTCAGAGTGTTTAATTTTCTTCGTTCTATTCTGATGTGCTTTGATTGCGCAGGGCCGTGCTCACCTATGACAGTAATATGTATGCTTGAGACGAATGTGATCCCGTCGTGAGAAGTTCATATGTCAATATTTCATTGTGAAAGTCGAAGTTCATGTGAATCGTGAGCATGGTCCTGGAACATGCAAATGTGTATACTTTAGTTGCACATTCTCTCACTGCTTGCTTTCCCGATATGCTTGTGTTTTGAGATGCGAGCACAGGCCGGCCACAACATTGTGGTCTGGTCATCAAAGGAAAAGCGTGTACGAAAGCGCCGATGTTGCAATTACGTATATGTATATGAATTTTTACTCTCCGGTGGATGCGCCTGTTCACTTTTGTCACACACCATATAAAGGTCTCTAATGTATCCTGTAATTTTGCTAGAATCTTGTGCGCTTTTCTTGTCACTGACATTTTATGTATACTGTCATATATATGTACGTACATTAGCTTCATACCTAGCCTGTGCCCACGGAAATACGAAGTAAAATTTGGAAACAATATCTGTAATCGCAGGCGTTGACTAACGTCATCATGGAAGTTACATATATGTTAAAAATGAAATTCGATACCACCTATGTATAACCAGGTTGGTCTCACCCACATAATCTATTTCCGTTACAAATATGAGCCAAACAACCAACCGGCACCCCCGCGCACCCACCAATCGACAAACAAATCAAAAGCATTCTTGCCACTCATGAAACCAATTAAGAAGTGTATTTGTGTACATATCGCAGAAGTTAAGCCCCGTGGGAGCTTAAACGGGACATGTTTTGAGATTTTAAAACAAAAAATATCCCCCGAGGGCTTATTCCGGCAATCTTCCAAACTTGCCCCCAGTGGGGGTTATTCGGGGCGAGGGAGCTCAGTGGAACTTCTCCTGAACATTTCGTAACCATGCCTGTGTCAGTAACGATTAAAGTCCACGTCTGGTTTTCCCAGACGCGCTGAAGTCTCGCAGTCGAAAAGATTGCCATTTTACTCATGAATGTCAATAATCCTGCGCACGCAGGATGTTTTGTACAATTTCCGACATGCTGTGGTCGGGACCGTCCCTGAGCATGTAGGTATGTATATACAAGTATAGTCCGTCCATCAGCTCATGGCGCTTTTGTCTGGGAGGTTCAGGTTCCGTTGTGAAAAATTGTTCCTCCGCAAGGCAATGTCAGAGAAAACGCCGCACGAAAATTAAATAAATCCGATTTCTCTTTCTTTTCTTTTTTGCAACCCAACCGGAACCGGAACTGCACTGAATCCTGTCAACCTTTTCAGCTGACAAAAAGTGTCGTGAGCTGATGGATGGACTATACACACCCAGTACCATATGAGACGAGACCTTTTTCAGCATTGTTTACATTGAGCTTTAATTAAATCTCACGGCCGAACTACTGCACATTTGCCTACGTGCATAACGTATTATCACGTAGTATTATGTAATTTGCGGATGTCCCGGGGTTCTAAATGTCAGCTTTGACGTCGAAGTGTGCCAAAGTGAATCATAGGTGGTCAACTGAACTAAAAACTCATAGTACATAGGTTCTCATTTTCAGACGAACAATTGATCAAATCGTTTGGCGCGAATGTCACACGAAACTTCATTTGTGCTTTCAATCTGCCTTTTACTCGTGCTCAATGAGCCAAGTGTGCTCTCGCGTTCACAAAATCGACTTTCCTACAAGGACGCCCGGCACACCACCGGCTGCAACCAAGGCGTTAAATCAATCAATGGTCAAATGTTGACAGGCAATCTACCAAATGAATACAGGACTGATTCAGCAGGACAGCGTCTAGCTGAAAAACTTCTACACCAACTAAGGCTGGAACGACATAATCGCATCTTGAGAGGGCTCGGAACGCTGAAGTGGAAGACCGTGCATTTTGTGCAACATCCATCGCCGGGGTGGCACGACTTGGCCTGGAGTTGGGGTTAAATTTGGTGATCCTGCTGCGATGATCATCTTTATGCGCTGTTGTTTGTCATGTTTGGTCTTTATATACATAGCTTTCATGCTTGGGAGAAATATGTTAGACAAGAATTTGGATCGTTGCAATCTTTAGTAAAGAGTCAATGCGGTTTTAAATTGTTGTGTGACATGTTATTTATCGTTTTTCCCAAGTTTATAAGATCGGATGTCGGGTATGTTCATGGTTGTGCGTCCTGAAAGGTCTTACTTCACACGAGAAGTGGTGAGAAATAAAGATGGAAGAATTTCGTGGTGAATGATCGCAAGCAGCTGGTTTGATGACGAAACACGTGTGTCAAACAAGATGCGTGAAAAACTGAACGTTGCAGCAGAGCCATGTCACATCATCTCCAGTCAGCGGTGGCAGACAAATGGTTGCAAAGTATATACCCGTGGGGGATGAATCCAGATGGTTGCAAGGTACCCCGGAGGTCCGGAACAAGTTGCATGCATTATATTGAAAATTTGGCCAAAAAAATCAGTACTTTTTTACATTTTGGCCGAAAATTTGCCTAAAATAGCTGTCATGTGGAGGCTTGCGCGCGGAGCGCGCGATTTTTGATGTTTTAAGGTCAAAGAACACCCGTTTTTTGGAAAACCATAAGTTGTTGGTTGCAAGGTACATACCCTCCGCGATGGTTGTAACTGTAAGGCACCTACCCCTAAGGGGGGAATCCGCCCCTGATCTATCCCTGATCACCCAGCCATTGCATTGTCTCCAATGATCAAATGTGTCAAACAGAAGTCATCGATTGTTTCACATTGACAATTTTACACTGCGCTGACCGGTAACAAACAGCAAGTCAAATGCAGTGTGGCCTTTTAATCCCTTTCCATATTAAGGACTGCACACGTAAATGCACCAGCTGTTGTCTGTTTGTTTCAGTGAACATGAGCTAAAGATTTTTCATACGCAATGCTGTACATTAAGAGTTGAAGAGTTTTTCGCGTAGAAAGAGTTGAACAAATAAAACTGCATAAAATGGTGAAAGAACAGCGACAATGTATTGTTTTTTGTTGGGAAAACAGCTTCAAATGCAGGAAAATGGAATAAATGTAGCTAGCCACTCCATTTCTCTTTCAAACACAGTCCGCCATCTTCATAAGGATCATCATTATTGCCCACATCATCTGTGGCCAAACGTTCCCAATCCAATCCTTTCAGTTTCCCATAGAATGTCAACGCCATTCGGCGGTCGCGTTCTGCGTCTGTCAGCGAGTGGTCGCCTTTACGAATCAGGCAACTTAACAATGTGCCCACGACCAGGACCAAGAGCACCCCTATGAGTGGGTAGAGGTAGTTGGACACGCGGAAGAAGGCCGAGACCGAAGGGTCGCCGTAGATCGCGATCGAATTGCGTGAATCTTGCCAGAATGTCAGCTGGAAAATTGGGCTTATAGTAATGTTGTCTAATCACCGCGTCAAATCTTTTCATCAAATCACATGTACATATTTCTCGCGCATTTTATCAGCACTCTGCTTCGGGAACCATTGTTTCCCGGAAAAACAGGATTATATGGGATTACAACGCACCTGACATAAGTCAGTCGGGCTTTGATGATCAAACCGGAAACGGTGGGAAACAAACCGTCGGGTCAAAACGCAAACTGTGTGTCGTGCTCTCGCTAGCAGCGTGAGAACACAAAGCAACAACCTAACTATGAAGCTGGGAATGGATTTTTTGTTCAAATTTAGAATTCCTAGCTGTTCACTCAGAGCGAAGAACGAAGAGGGAAAACCACATGAAACAAACCCATTCCCAGCTGCACTAAAACACCCTAACCGCACACCAACATTGGTGTAATCAAAGCAAGTGTCGTTAGCGGGCAATCGATAATATCGAAATGGTTTTGTGATGAAATTTCCCATGGCCATTGTGACACTGACGAGCACGGCCACCAACAGGGCGATTCCGGCTCCGTACTTGTTGGCCTGAGGCACAAACACACCGAGGAAGAACAGGCCCACCAGGGGACCGGCCACTGCGCCAAGCAGACTGAATGACGCCTGGAATAGGGTGTTTTTGGACGACGTTGGTCATCTACTGGTGCTTTCGCACTAACGATGATCTGGTGCACTTCCCGTTTGCGAGCACAATTCGACACGGGGCAGCCCACAGATCACAACGGCATCTTGCAGCGCAATCCGCAAATGGTGGCCGGGCAAATGAGCAAAGCACAAGCCAAGACCACTTTGAGCAAGAAAAAAAGGGCAGAGCCCTTATGTATTTTGTCCCAACGGCTTAGGCTTGGGCTGATTTAGATATCTTAGCTTAGGCTTAGGCTTACACTTAAGATTAGTTTTGTGTTTGGGCTCAGGCTTTGGCTTATGCCTATTCGTTTTTAGTCTGTTCTTTTGGTCACTGCTCTTTTTCACTTGCTCAAAGTGGTCTTGCCCAAATGTGCTTTGCTCAATTGCCCGTCCGCCCCGCAAATCCCCCCCAAATAAAATCAAAGTTTTCCCACCGTCATAATTCCGCCCATGGGCTCTGGCAGCAAAACGCGAGTGCGCGGTCGCCCCGGCAGCCAAACATGAGCACGAAGCTTGTTCAACACCGCGCAACGTTGTTCGCTCCAGTGGCCGAAGATTGGCTGGAACTATAGATGTAGGCGCAGCTGATACAAGATGGGCAGTTCAGAGGTGATACGAAACTTGTGACATATCTATATGAATCGTAGCTACACTAGACAAATATTCAGCCTTGAGAAAGTCCTCCCACAAGACGGCAGCCTGTGAAATTCATGCCTGACGAGGGTGAGCGTATCACGACAGACACGCGAGGAACAGACCTGGCAGGCCGGGGATACTGCCTGAAATGAAGAAAAACCTTAAATCTGAAGCATTCCCGCATAATATCGCTCATTTATAGTGCATGTACAGCAGTGGCTGAACCACAATTTGGCCGATCGGGCTGCGGCAAAGCGTAACCGTGTGTTGTGTTT
Organism: Rhynchonema sp. JSB1_4; assembly: GCA_030248065.1. Taxonomy (NCBI): domain Eukaryota; kingdom Metazoa; phylum Nematoda; class Chromadorea; order Monhysterida; family Xyalidae; genus Rhynchonema; species Rhynchonema sp. JSB1_4. Next base: position 12,575 of record JASAMV010001043.1, read on the forward strand.
CCTGACTCGTTTGGATGGTTGTTGATTTCATGTCCCAGTTTGGCATGCAAGATGCGGAGATTTATCGGCTAAACAAACACTGTGTTGACTCACGCAACGTTCTCACGGCGAACACGATGACCAATTGATCGGCCTTGTATTCACGCGTGTCCAGTGGGTCGCAATCTACGTCGAAGAACGCCACCATGATCACACCGATGAAACACGCGATCGAGCCGAGAATGACGAAGCACGGCACTGTGATCAGAAAGATGACGATGCTGCAATTGGGCGGCCCGCATTTAGGCAGGTCGGACCAGAACGATGCAGGCCTGGCGTCAGAGCTCGCCTCATGTTTGGGTTTGGGCATATGCATGCCACTCAGGCTCAAGTACGAATACATTTGGAACACAAACGGTCCATCTGCGACTTTCGGAGGGTTTATGCACAGACCTATAGTTTACATAGGTTAAACTTGAACTCAGTTCAGGAACGGGCTTGTGTATCGTAACCAAGGATCCGATTGACATCAGGGCGTCATCTGTCAATTGGCCCGGCACGCAATTCAAAAGATGTTGTTATCTTTGCTTTGCCCCTGCGTAGTCAAATCGCAACCAACCGCGAGCTTTTCAAATCGCGCAACGAGCAGTATCGCTGGACGGCCATCTGATTCAGTCCGTATTGACATTGATAAATGCGAATGCACCGAAAGTTGAGATCGACATAGAATTGTGCTGAAGGTTAGGCGATATGTCGGTTCTAAGAACGCACGTTGCAAAGTAATCATAGTCCCAGTGCTCTTCGTGTCAAAGACGGGTCATCTTAATAAACGAGAAACAGTCAACCGCCACAAGTAGCAACTGCAATTGTGTACGCCCTGTGCATTGTCATTGGTTCTTAGGGTGGGTTGCTACCTAGTCTGACCTGCATCTAGATTTGGAGTCCCAATTCTTCAACACTTTAAATCGGCCCGATTCGCGGGCAGTGGTCCATAGGTGGTCAAGCCATCGGAGTCATTTATTCCTGGGTTAATTTTTTTGAAAGAGCTAAAATTCTGAAAATCAAATGGTAAAGTCTTTGCGGTAAACAACCTTTC
>JASAMV010001044.1:0-23499 GCA_030248065.1 Rhynchonema sp. JSB1_4
GCACCCCATTCTGACGCTGTGTAGTTGCTGATCCGGAGGGAGGACGTAGGTAGCGAGCGGACCTACCACTTTTTTCGGGCAGGGATTAGTCCCAGTCTTCTATGCAGAAGTGACTGTTGTGCCCGATTGTTTGGTCCCAAAGTGAACGTCAATGTCGCTGCTACTCGGCCGCATGGAACATTGGGAATTTCCTTCAAAGTGGTAATCGAAAAGTGCTGGATCCCAATCACGTCACCAGGAAGATTTCAGGCTGCAGTCACAACTGGTCTACTTTGCTCGCTCTAGATAGATAGATATAGGGGGGCAAGAGTGCCAATATTGACAACTCAATACGCGTGACTTCGAATTGATGGATCGAGTATTGCGCTTTGCCCACTGAATAGTGTTGACGATTGAACTGACTGAAAAGAGAAGGGATGGAAGTTTTGGATACTGCGGTTTGCGCTGTTAGTAACTCACTTAGTAACGCGGGGGCACTGAATGCTTGATTATTATTACACAGGTTAGTCTAAAGTTCCAATCTGGTAGTTCCTTTGATGAACGCAATAAGGTACGACAATTTGGTATTGCGAATGTCTTCATGAGTTAATGTTTCACCGCCAAGCTCCAACCTTCGGTTGGACCGGTGAGACCTACAGTACAACAAGAAGTGCTCGGCGGTTTCCTCTGCGGAATTGCAACTTTCACAGATTGGACTCTCGGTTAGCCCAATCAAGTGAAGATGTCGGTTTAGTGTACAGTGACCGGTTAGCATGCCAACCACCGCACTCAGTTCCGATCTTTTTAGAGTCATAAGCTGTCTAGTGTCTTAGAGTAGCACCATGAATAAACATCTTGCTCTGTCTACAACCTTCTGTAGCCGCCCATTTTGCCTGGAGTTCTTCCATTAACCACTTTTTCACTGAAGTTTTGCCGACCGATGGGCTGGCACCCAGGGCAGGTTCTGGGCCAAAAAATGGCTTGAATTTGCCTTTTTTGGCCAGCTCGTCAGCCTTGGTGTTCCCCTCGAAACCTGAATGACCGGGAATCCATGTGAGGCACAGTTGGTTCACTGCCCCCACTCGGTTGAGTGCATCACGACATTCGTCAACCAATCTGGAAGTAGTTTGACATGAGTTCAGAGCTTGCAGTGCCGCACGACTGTCTGTAAACATGGTAATATTTTCAAAAAGTATATTTCTTTGTCGTATCAGTTCCGCTGCTTTCATGATTGCAAAAACCTCAGCTTGGAAAACTGTAGTTGTGCACCCAAGGGCAAGACTCAAGTTTTGGCCAAGGAACCATACTCCAGCTCCAGTAAAACCGTTTTTGGGGTTTTTGGCTCCGTCAGTAAATATCTTGAGTCCTGCATGATTGCTGATCCAGGTGTGACCATGCTCAGCCCAAAACGGCCTGTCACGCAGATTGACGCTAAAAGTATCACGAAATCTGTTTTTGCGCACCATTCTGTCACCGGGCATAAGTAGAACAGGTACATGGTCAAATGTTTCATCTCGAATTCTCATGTGGCTCATTTTGCCATAATTGGATTGAGACCACATACCTGAGTCAACCAGTCTTGATGCCGCCATCATTGCCTCCGCTTTTACGACCAGGTCAAGCGGCGGGAGGCAGAGTAACGCTTCGAGTGCAGCTGTAGGAGTTGATCTAAAGGCACCTGAGATAAAAAGGCAACCGAGCCGTTGTATTTTGCTCAGCTGCCTTGCTCGCTCTAAGCCCGAATTTAATTGTAAATCATGATATCTGACGCGCGGAGCGCGCGATTTTTAGATTCTTCAAGCGTTGTTTTCCAGATTTTCGAACTTGAAAAAAGAATGAATTGCGTTGTGAAAACACACACACTTCCTGAAATTCTAAAACCCAAACACCCGACACCTACACTTGGAAGAGGCCGACACCCAAACACCCGACACCTGTCGCAGCACCCTATGGTCGAAAACAAAATTGACGAATGAATTTCTAATTTTGCTGTTTTTTTGTCTCCAGGTGCGATTGTACACGCTGGGCGGTGGTGAGCCAGGCACGAACAGCAGACGTAGTCGCACGCCGCAGTTCCCGCTCGAAAGTTAGTGCGGTTGTTGTTTTTACCGAGAAACCAGTTGGGGGAGCCGTAGATAAATCGGTGTGTTTTCTCGAACTTTTAGTTGATGTGATCAATGGGGTGGGGATTGGTATCGATAATTCCCAATATACCCGATAGTTCTTGGAAAAAACCGATACCCGATAACCCCTATACTAGCCGAATCATTATTGGCAGATCGGAAATCAAACTGTCCGTCCAAATTTTACTGTGTGTTGGGCTATACTTGCGGGCCGGAAAAAAAACCGTTTTTTTCCGAAAAAAACCGAAAAAAAACCGTTTTTTTTCTGAGGCCCGGAAAAATACGGAAATTTTTCCAAGTGGCAACTTTTGGAAAAAAAACGTTTTTTTTCTTCAAAAATTTCCGAAATATTTTCAAAGGTTGCGAAAGGATGTTGTCAAAACCAATGTAAATCGGTGCTAAACAGTTCAAAATGAGCACTTTTTAATCTCCAGGTGCATTTTTAGCCTGTTTCAAGCCATTTCCAGACAAAATTTTCTCCAAAATAGACGTTTTTGGACCATGGGTATCCTTAAGTACTGGAAAAATATTTGGAAAAAAAACGGTTTTTTTCCGAAAAAAAAACGGTTTTTTTTCCAAAAATATATTTTGCGGAAAAATACGCAAGTATATGTTGGGCAAAAACTGGTTGTGAAGTGTATGTACATGTAAAACGTCCGCATCTACACACGCATGTACAAGTGAATCTTGACATCTCTGATGCGATCGCAGTTTCGGCCATTTCTGCTCACCACGCTAGAATATTCACAAATCTATAATGAGCGCCACTATCAGGAGGACATCCTGTATTTTGCATTGCAGCTGCCCTGCCCGAGTCGGCGCCGTATCAGAACATCGAACACGAAGCGGCAAGTGTCGCGACAAACATCACGACCTGTACTTTGACGATGACGCATGGCGCAACAGCGCAAGCCAGGCCGTTAGTTGGTCACATATGTTTTTGTTTTTTTTTTTTTTTATAAGCAAACTTTTAATTAATGAAGCGCCACTATCAGGAACCACTACGCCCTCTACCATCACACAGCACGGACATCCTTGGATGGATTGCTGCTGTTGCCATTGCAGCTGCGGTGGTGCCCTGCCCGCAAAGGTCCATGTTTGAACCTCCAATTGTGTCCAATCAGAACAGAATCGAACACGAAGCGGCCAACAGGCTGCAAGTTCCAAACACTCCCATCCCCCTGGCTCCGCCCAATTTGAAAATGCTAACTTGTTCGTTCCAAAATAATTTTCATGAATTTTTCACCAGGCGCAACCATCATGCCAAGGCCCAGCGCTGTCAGCGGTCACATCAACAGTCTGTTGTTTTATTTTTTCGGTAGTTGTTATTGTTGTTGGTGTTGCGATGACAGTCGTGTTTGGACATTTGCCGTCGTATGGGCCCGGCACAGCGATGCTGCATGGGAAAATGGAACTGCAGATGTGACATCGAGTGCGCAACATTGAAAATCAAAATGGCTATTATCATTTTTGCTCTCCTTCTATCCTCTGTACAGCTATTATTCCTTTCCACGGGCATCACGTCTCGTCGTCACGTGTTTCTGTGTTGTCTAACATTGACTTTGAGAGTTTGAGAATAAAAACTCAACAAAAGACAGTACGGAAGTGTCGCGTGCGTCAGCATTTTGAATACCGACCTGCTGTGTGTCAATCTCACCAACTTTACATTCTTGACCGCATTTGAATCCGCTGTAGCTGGTAATTACGACGGCAAATATCAAAACACTGACTGGCAATTCGCAACACCATCACAATAAAAATACCGAAAAAATAAAACAACAGACTGTTATGTGACCAACTTAACGGGCCTGGGCTTGCGCTGGTTGCGCCCGATGGCGTCATCGTCAAAGTACAGGTCGTGATGTTTGGTACGCGCCTTGGCCGCTTCGTGTTCGATGTTCTGATACGGCGCCGACTCGGGCAGGCCGCTTGCAAATGCAAAATACAGGATGTCCTCCTGATAGTGGCGCTCATTATAGATTTGTGAATATTCTAGCGTGGTGAGCAGAAATGGCCGAAACTGCGATCGCATCAGAGATGTCAAGATTCACTTGTACATGCGTGTGTAGATGCGGACGTTTTACATGTACATACACTTCACAACCAGTTTTTGCCCAACATATACTTGCGTATTTTTCCGCAAAATATATTTTTGGAAAAAAAACCGTTTTTTTTTCGGAAAAAAACCGTTTTTTTTCCAAATATTTTCCGTACTTAAGGATACCCATGGTCCAAAAACGTCTATTTTGGAGAAAATTTTGTCTGGAAATGGCTTGAAACAGGCTAAAAATGCACCTGGAGATTAAAAAGTGCTCATTTTGAACTGTTTACGCACGATTTACATTGGTTTTGACAACATCCGTTCGCAACCTTTGAAAATATTTCGGAAATTTTTGGAAAAAAAACGTTTTTTTTCCAAAAGTTGCCACTTGGAAAAATTTCCGGAAAAATAAAAACGTATTTTTCCGGGCCTCGGAAAAAAAACGGTTTTTTTCGGTTTTTTTCCCAAAAAAAACGGTTTTTTTCCGGCCCGGTATAGCCCAACACACAGTAAAATTTGGACGGACAGTTTGATTTCCGATCTGCCAATAATGATTCGGCTAGTATAGGGGTTATCGGGTATCGGTTTTTTCCAAGAACTATCGGGTATATCGGGAATTATCGATACCAATCCCCCCCCCATTGATCACATCAACTAAAAGTTCGAGAAACACACCGATTTATCTACGGCTCCCCCAACTGGTTTCTCGGTAAAAACAACAACCGCACTAACTTTCGAGCGGGAACTGCGGCGTGCGACTACGTCTGCTGTTCATCCCCTGGCTCCCCGCCGCCCAGCGTGTACAATCGCACCTGGAGACAAAAACAGCAAAATTAGAAATTCATTAGTCAATTTTGTTTTCGACCATAGGGTGCTGCGACAGGTGTCGGGTGTTTGGGTGTCGGCCTCTTCCAAGTGTAGGTGTCGGGTGTTTGGGTTTTGAATTTCAGGAAGTGTGTGTTTTCACAACGCAATTCATTCTTTTTCAAGTTCGAAAATCTGGAAAACAACGCTTGAAGAATCTAAAAATCGCGCGCTCCGCGCGTCAGATATCATGATTTACAATTAAATTCGGGCTTAGAGCGAGCGAGGCAGCTGAGCAAAATGCAACGGCTGGGTTGCCTTTTTGTCTCAGTCCTATGCCGATCAGCTCCTACAGCTGCACTCGAAGCGTTACTCTGCCTCCCGCCGCTTGACCTGGTCGTAAAAGCGGAGGCGAGATGGATTGGCGACCCCTGCAGAGACTGGTTGACTCAGGTATGTGATCTCGATCAAATTGTTGGCAAAATGAGCCACATGAGAAAATTAAAAATGAAACATTTGACCATGTCCCTGTTCTACTTATCCCCGGTGACAGAATCCGCAGCAAAAACAGATTTCGTGATACTTTTTAGCGTCCAATCTGCGTGACAGAGGGCAGCTTCGGTGCGGCTCAGTGGTGCGCCGCACCCTCAAATCCTAAGCGATCATGCAGGACTCAAGATATTTCCTGACGGAGACCAAAAAGCCCAAAAGCGCCAAAACTTTTATATTTCTATGGTTCCTTGGCCCGAACTATTAATCTGCCCCTTTTTGGGTTTTTTCCTACAGAAAAGGGAGCTGAGGTTTTTGTAGATCATGAAAGCAGCCGGAACAAATACGACAAAGAAATATACTTTTTTTGGAAATATTCACATGTTTACGGTAGTACGGGGCTGGAATACTTCCAGATTGGGTAAGCGAATATCATGATGTGCACTGAGACGTCGGGAGCAGTGGACAACTGTCGCTCCACCATGAACACTGCAAAGGTGCGTGCATGCATATTCCACCCAAGAGACCCTGGCCCAAAACGTACCCTAGCCCAAAAAGCACGCCGTGCATATGTCCCCCGACCCAGAAAGTACCTGGCCCAAAACGTCCCTGGCCCAATAGGTACCAGGCCCAAAAAGTACGCCATGCATATGTAAGCCAAAAAGTACCTGGCCCAAAACGTACCTGGCCCAATAGGTCGTAGGCCCAAAAAGTATGCCATCGCCATGCACATGAGGCCCAAAAAGGTACCTGGCCCCACCGGAAAAAAAAGAGAAGGTGCGTAAACAAAGGTTCCTGGTCCAGAACCTTACGTGGCCCAAAAAGTACCTGGACCAAGAAGTCACATGTGGCCCAAAAAGTACTGTGGCCCCAAGAGGTTACCTGGCCCATAAAGATACAGGACAACATTGTTTGTATCGTTTCGCCGATCACGCCATTTGGAACAAACTTTCTCAACAAGTTTTGCTTACTGTGGAAAGAAAATCTTTCGAAGAGCGTGGCGTAACTAAGACATATCCTACAAAACCAACCTTAGAAAAACATTTTCTCGGCATAAAAAACAGGTGTTTTTCTTATATACAGTCAAACCTGTTATCAACAGCTCTTCAGAGAACAAACATTCTTACAACAAATCACTCGCTATGGTTTTGGTTTTTCGCCATGTCGTATCGAGTTCTCGGACACAAACGCTGGTTCTAAAACATCAGATTTCCTCTTGTGAAATTTCATACAAACAGGTTTGACTGTAATCCGTCGGTAAGCAACTTGATGACTCAATTTGGCCAAACTCCATTCCCACCTGTATGCGTGCGGCGATGCCTGACCAGATCACTCGGTTTCTGGAATCGCTTGTTGCAATATTCGCACACACGCGGCTCCGGGGTTTGTTGCGGGCAGAGGCGACTGCTGCCTGTTTTCGGGCGGGCATGGTCTGGAGGAACACAAGAGACTAAGTTTTATTCTGAAAAATGACCTGGTGTAAAACCGGTTCTTTTTATCTGTTTTTTTGGTGCGGGCATTGCTGGACGTCCGTCCAGCCTTGTTTTGCCCTACGTAGAAGAAAGAGGTAAATGCTTATTCCCATTCCTGTCACATCAACCTTGAGGGCCATCTCAAAGTACGACATTGCCTGTGGCACTTGCATCCTAACTTATCTGTTCTGGGTGTGTTCATTATTGCTTGTTAGGTCTTGGTTGATTTGCGAACAACTATGCCTTGATTTGAGTGCAACGCGTTTGGAATATTTCTGCCGCTTTCCGAACTGGGTCCAACAACAAAGTCTATAAACCCATTTTCAGAACCACTTAAAAAGCCCGAATGTTTCAAACTTTCCCACGACGCTAAGAGCCGGTATTGGACGATCTCGTCCAGTACGTTCTTGCTTGGTCACCACGCCAGATTTCGACCAGCGTAAAAGTTTTACTAGCTCATTTTGCATCATTTAAAATCGCTGTCATCACTAACTCTCTAAATACCACTAGTGTATCCAGGGGGTCACAGGGGCCTAGGCTCCCCTTTGATCAAAGTGGTCCATTAATGGGGCCACCATTTCGGACAGAAAAAGGAAAAGGACCCCCTAGATCGCAAGATTTTCACTCTAAAGCACTTCAAAGGCCCAAGAGTCGCGCGCTTCGCGCATCAGACACACCCACTTTCAGGACATTTGGCTTTCGCGTGTAAAATTATCGGGCGCTGCGGGCACATGCTCATATTTCGCGCATGGTATGTAACTCCCAGAACAGCTGCATACCTCCAATTTCGTGCCTTTCCCACCAGATCCCGTCCTGCTGCGTTGATCCCTCCGCCGCAGGCGCTCGTACAAGGAGGAGGAGGTGCCATCAACATATCAGCGCTCAGCACATTCACAATCACCGATGATAAATCAGCGGGCAGATTCTGATTTTTCGGATCGCCAAAGTGGGCCAACGTTGTTGCGGGTTCTGCGTTCGGAATAAAATGACCCGCTCCGGTAGATGGACCGAAGGTTCGGGACCGGAGCTGGTCGTCGTAGGCGGAGGAATGTTGTGAGTGAAGGCGGACGGTGACCCGAGCCGGGTGTCCAGAGGCGAATCGTCAGTTTGATGGGCCGGGTTGTTGACTACATGTGTGATAAATCGTGTGCCACTGAAAGAAATTATATGAGTTGGTCTTGAGATGAAAGGAAATTACCGAATAATAAAACGAAACTTATTAGACGAACCAGTTGTATTGTCATAGACCATTGTTGGATAGCCACCGCCGTACTGCCAATCGTTGAAATAGCCCATCGAGTAATCCTGCGCAACAAATAATCCAGACTTTCTACATGATCTGTTCGTTCCATTATGGGCTATTGATCCGACGCCAGCAATTGGTTTCTCCGGCACAGCCAGTCAAAAAAATGCAACGCCAACGCCAAAAGTCGTACAGTATATGTAAATCGCCAGTGCATTGTGCAAAACAATCATTCAGACATCCCAAATTTTACCTGACTCTGATGGCCGAATGGCCACCACTGCACATGTGACGGGTCATCATGCACCATATCGATCGGCTGCACATAGTGTTGCTGTTGTGGTTGACAAACCGGCTGGGTTGTGGCATTCGGTACAATATCCAGGCCACGAAGGATGCCGTATGTGCGCTTGGCATTGCGGAGGGCTTCTCTGGGCGCTGGCGCTTGCTGCAAATTTTGTTTGTCTTCAAATAAACTTATTCGGATTGTACGCATGGGAGCAACTTCTCTTCTATTCGTTTTTTTCACTCTGGTCAGCAAACACGTCAGCACAACCCATCGTTATAGCAACATTCGTGCTGACAAATTTTACTCACATGCCCATTACTGAAAAATTCAGCCCGATTGAAAAAATTGTTTTACTGGACAGACCTCACAATAATGAAACAGCAGTGAGTTTTGTCTGTTTCGGCCTGTTTTCACACACGAGCGAGGTGCCTGGCCTCATCGGTGCAAAGCACCTTTGCGCCAGATGCACCTTACGCCCATCTCAGGCCTGGACGACGCCAGCCACGTCGCTAAATGGTGGTACACGAAAAGTCACGGACAATCACCAGACCCACCATCTGTTTTGGACTGTTGACAATATGGACTGATCCCCAATATGCGCGCTCTGAGCCCGACATTTGTCGTTTGACGAGGACGAGGATTAATGCTATAATTTTCAGTTCTCTTAACATGTCCTGTGATCTGTCCTGATGTACATAATCTCTCTCTCTCCTTGGCGCTTTTTGTAGCTTTTATTTTATATCGTTTTGTTATAACCAGTGTTGTAACTATTTTCATTTCCGTAATTGTACCAACCGTCGGACTTTTTTTTTTTTTTTTTTTTTTTTTTTTTTTTTTTTTTTTTTTTTTTTTTTTTTTTTTTTTTTTTTTTTTTTTTTTTTGGGGAGGGTTCCTTATCTTTATGGGCCAGTGAACCTTTTGGGCCACATGTGCATGGCATTCTTTTTTGGGCCAGGTACCTTTTGGGGCAGTGAACCTTTTTGGCCACCGTACTTTTTGGGCCAGGTACTTTTTGGGCCAAGCACGTTTTGGGCCGGGTACTTTTTGGGCCACATGTGCATGATGTGCCGGGCCACATGTTTATTTTTACTCAATTGACGGCCTGAACCAGGATCACGTCTACAGTACCTGTGGTGAACTGATCTAGCGTCGATTATGTGAAAGTTGCACAACAGATACCACATGCATTTTGGGGGCCAAGGTTTAGGCTTTTAGATCAAAAACATAAGTAATATGTGGGTACCATTTGAGAGAGACATGTCAGAGGGACATACCCGCGTGTTGCAGTATGCGCCTGTCTGACCGACAAAAGTGTCTATAACAGGGTTTTTTTTTCAAAATTCACTAGGTGCAACTTAGGTGCAACCCCCCAATTTTTAGGTGCAAGCTGGCCAAAGTAGGTGCAACCCCTATTTTGGACAAAAAACGCCAATTTTAGGCTTTTTTGCCAGGTTGTGTGTTCAATGCTATTTGCGTGCTTTTAGAAGTTCAATAAAGTTGTAACGCAATGAATGCCTTTTCCTTTAGCAAAATCAAACTTTTTAGGGAAAGTTCAACATTTTGTAGCACATTTTGTACTAGTTTCATTATTGAGAACCGATTGAGAAGAAAACGAAACAGTAAAATTTTCATGTCACCATATCCACATTTGGGGGTCACGTACGAATCAATTACTTTCGCTGTTCATTTACCGTGTGGGTATCTAATACTGTTGTCATGCTCTACTCTAGTTCTAGTCAGTGTAGTTCCTGGGGGGAGGGGGTCCCCTCCTAAGGTACACTAACCGCCGCGACCAAGGTACACTAGTACACTAACCGCCGCAATTTTTGCCTAAAATAGGCATTTTTAGCCCAAGATGGGCATTTTAGGCCTAAAATGGGTAATTTTAGGTCAATGTTGTCAGAAGTCGCCAAAATACCCTATTTATGGAGAATTTTTTCCAAAAAAGGGCAAAAATAGGTCAAATTTTTTACCTCAAAGAACTTTTTCCTGAATTTTGGTCTTCCCCCCTCCTTCCCCCCACAGGGAGGTACACTAACCGCCACACCGACAAAGTGGGTAGGTTCACTAACCGCCTCGCCGGACCAGGAACTACACTGATCTTAGTACAGCATGTATTTGTTTTGAATCTTATCACCAGCACACCAGGTACTAACTGTGTACGAAATCAATCAATCAGATCAATATTTTTTGTCGATGTCGACCAAATGCTTCGATGGAATTTATTGGAAGGAATGAAAAGCCGCGCAGCGCATTTTTTTTGTTTCTAAGCTTTCCAACCTTAAAAGATGTTGTATAAATGCTAAATTAAGAAAATAAGGGCCCAAAATTTTAGGTGCAACCTTGCACCTAACCCTGAATTTTTAGGTGCAATTCTGATTTTTTAGGTGCAAATTGCACCTAAAAAGTGTCTAAAAAAACTATGGTCTATAATTACCGGTAACAAGCCACTGACAACCCGCCCGTTTGACCACAAGCATTCTTTTTTGTTAATTTTTTTGGGAAAAACATTCGTTTTTGTTCAAGTTTTTTGATACTGGAAAAAAACAAATTACCACACCGTTTCTGTCAACTCTTTAGACACTATTTGTAGCATTGTTGAAACATTAACGACTCTCCGAATGGTGGAGGTAGAACGTGCACATTATTTATCGATCGCCATCAACACAAAAGTATAGACGTAGACGGCAGGCTGGTTGATGTTCCAAGAATGATAATATAAGGCACGTGGGTAAAAACCATTTGACAGCGTGTGTCACATTTCAACGGTTTTTATGGGTGCTCACTCTTGATCATGTGATCATGGTGTGATTTTTTTGGGGTTTTGTAAGCTGCTGCATCCGGAAAACGCCAGATTAATTTTGGTCACAAAATCTGGTTACTTGGGTGTGAAGTTGTTCGAGGTTTAACTGCGGATTGTGATCCAAAGTGATTGCCTGTTAAAAACTTGACTATCCAAAAGGCGATATCAAACTTAGGGATCGGATCAGACCAGTTCTGTCTTGGTGACGTGACTTCTTTGAACTAAGGATATTAAAAAAACGAGTGATGCCACTCATTTCCACCAGCGTAAAATATGTTCGCCGACCTAAGATGAATAACTTTTAAGCTGGAGGAGTTTAATACTCCAGTAATCGGGGCATGCGCGGTAGCTTTCACATGAACGGGGAGAGCCATATTTCCACTAGTTTGTTTGCGAGAGCAAACATTTTTCAACTTATGTTCTTAACATCCTTAATGCAAGAACACGTGTGACCAAGGCAGGTCACATCCGATCCGATCACCAAGCTTCATATCGCCCCATGTGTAAAGAGGGTACAGAATCTATTGTGTTGTTCTGAGCTCTGTTCTGATATAGCGTGGTCAAAAAGTACCTTTGCCAGGTTAAGGATACTACATGTTGGAAATGCGATGTAGGCAGGCACATCGTGCACACGTGGCCCAAAAAGTACATGGCCCAAAGGGCCGAAATGTAACGTGGCCCAAAAACCACCTGGCCCAAAAAGTGCGGTGGCCCAAAAGATTCACTGGCCCAAGATACGGAATGTATACCTGGCCCAAAACGCTTATCTGGGCCACAAGGTACATGGGCCAAAAAGTACGCCATGCATATGTGGCCCAAAAAGTACACCAAGTACATGTGGCCCAAAAAGTACCTGGCCCAAAACGTACCTGACCCAAAAGGTACCTGGCTCAAAAAGTACGCCATGTACATGAGGTCCAAAAAGTACCTGGCCCAAAAGGTCACATGGCCCAAAAGGTGCGTGGCCCGTCCGAAACCTTATGTGGCCCAAAAAGTACCTGGCCCAAAAGGTCACATGGCCCAAAAAGTACTGTGGCCCAAAAGGTTCAATGGGCCATAAAGATACGGAACCTACACGAGCAGTGAGATCTGCTCGTGGTGATTTTTGGAGGTTGGTTGGTTTATTGCTCTAATGACGCATAAAACCCTGCACGTAAATTAGTGATAGAAGCACAGTTACAAGACCGGGTGGGACAATTACGGAAATGAAAATAGTTACAACACTGGTTATAACAAAACCACAGCAAATAAAAGCTACAAAAAGCGCCAAGGAGAGAGAAAGATCACGGACATCAGGACAGATCACAGGACATGTTAACAGAACTGAAAATTATGCATTAATCCTCGTCCTCGTCAAACGACAAATGTCGGGCTCAGAGCGCGCATATTGGGATCAGTCCATATTGTCAACAGTCCAGAACAGATGGTGGGTTGGTGATTGTCCGTCACTTCCGTGTACCACCATTTAGCGACGTGGCTGGCGTCCCCAGGCTGACATGAGGTCAATTGGCCAAAGGTGTTTGCACCGATGAGGCCAGGCACCTCGCTCGTGTGTGAAAACAGGCCGAAACAGACAAAACTCACTGCTGTTTCATTATTGTGAGGTCTGTCCAGTAAAACAATTTTTTCAATCGGGCTGAATTTTTCAGTAATGGGCATGTGAGTAAAATTTGTCAGCACGAATGTTGCTATAACGATGGGTAGTGCTGACGTGTTTGCTGAGCAGAGTGAAAAACGAATAGAAGAGAAGTTGCTCCCATGCGTACAATCCGAATAAGTTTATTTGAAGACAAACAAAATTTGCAGCAAGCGCCAGCGCCCGAGAAGCCCTCCGCAATGCCAAGCGCACATAATGCATCCGGTGGCCCTGATATTGTACCGAATGCCACAACCGAGCCGGTTTGTCAACCACAACAGCAACAATATGTGCAGCCGATCGATATGGTGCATGATGACCCGTCACATGTGCAGTGGTGGACATCCGGTCATCAGAGTCAGGTAAAATTTGGGATGTCTGAATGATTGTTTTGCACAATGCACTGGCGATTTACATATACTGTACGACTTTTGGCGTTGGCGTTGCATTTTTTTGACTGGCTGTGCCGGAGTAAACGAATTGCTGGTGTCGGATCAATAGCTCATAATGGAACGAACAGATCATGTAGAAAGTTGGATTATTTGTTGCGCAGGATTACTCGATGGGCTATTTCAACGATTGGCAGTACGGCGGTGGCTATCCAACAATGGTCTATGACAATACAACTGGTTCGTCTAATAAGTTTCGTTTTATTATTCGGTAATTTCCTTTCATCTCAAGACCAACTGATATAATTTCTTTCAGTGGCACACGATTTATCACACGTGAGTCAACAACTGGCCCATCAACCTGATGATTCGCCTCTGGACACCTGGCTCGGGTCACCGTCCGCCTTCACTCACAACATTCCTCCGCCAACGACGACCAGTTCCGGTCCTGAGTCCGGTCCATCTACCGGAGCGGGTCATTTTATTCCGAACACAGCACCCACAACAACGTCGGCCGACTTTGGCGATCCGAAAAATCAGAATCTGCCCGCTGATTTATCATCGGTGATTGCGGATGTGCTGAGCGCTGATATGTTGATGGCACCTCCTCCTCCTTGTACGAGTGTTGCTGCGGAGGGATCACCGCAGCAGGACGGGATCGGTGGGAAAGGCACGAAATTGGAGGTATGCATCTGTTTGGTGCCTTGTTGTTCGCTTGACCTCATTGTGTATAGAGGGTATGTAGCAGTTGCGGACCCAGCTGTCGGCGAAGGGTCGGGGGGGGGGGGGGGGCAAATACCAAAAGTTATTTTTATCTAGTGCATGTTTGATTTCTCAAAAATCGTTTTTATCCTGTGCTTGTTTTTTTGATAACTTTGAGTTGCATACCATGCGCGAAATATGAGCATGTGCCCGCAGCGCCCGATGATTTTGCACTTTTTGCACACGCGAAAGCCAAAATGTCGTGAAAGTGGGTGTGTCTGACGCGCGAAGCGCGCGACTCTTGGGCCTTTGAAGTGCATTATAGTGAAAATCTTGCGATTTTGGGGTCCCTTTTCCTTCGTCTGTCCGAAATGGTGGCCCCATTGATGGACCACTTTGATCAAATGGAGCCTAGGGCCCTGTGACCCCCTGGATCCACTAGTGGTATTTAGAGAGTTAAAGTGATGACAGCAATTTCGACCAATGTAAAATGAGCTAGTAAAACTTTTACGCTGGTCGAAATCTGGCGTGGTGACCAAGCAAGAACGTACTGGACGAGATCGTCCAATACCGGCTTTTAGCGTCGTGGAAAAGTTTGAAACATTCGTGCTTTTCAAATGGTTCTGGAAATGGGGTTTATAGATTTTGTTGTTGCACCCTGTTCGGAAAGTGACAGAAATATTCCAAACGCGTTGCACTCAAATCAAGGCATAGTTGTTCACAAATCAACCAAGACCTAACAAGCAATAATCAACATCGACACAATAACTAGGATCAAAGTGCCACAGGCAGTGTCGTACTTTGAGATGGCCCTCAAAGTTCGATGCTACAATGGGAGAAAACAAGCACTTACCTCTTTCTTTGATGCTAGAAATGGGCAAAACAAGGCTGGACGGACGTCCAGCAGTGCTGTCAACATCTACACAATAATAACAAGACCAGGTTCTACACCAGGTCATTTTCCAGCATAAACTTAGTCTCTGTGTTCTTTCAGACCATGCCCGCCCGAAAACAGACAGCAGTCGCTTCTGCCCGCAACAAAACCCCGGAGCCGCGTGTGTGCGAATATTGCAACAAGCGATTCCAGAAACCGAGTGATCTGGTCAGGCATCGCCGCACGCATACAGGTGGGAATGGAGTTTGGCCAAATTGAGTCATCAAGTTGCTTACCGACGGATTACAGTCAAACCTGTTTGTATGAAATTTCGCTATAGGAAATCCCACGTTTTAGAACCAGCGTTTTGTGTCCCAGTCCTATACCACATGTGAAAAAATGATAAGTTATAGGAAATTATTCGTTGTAAGAAACGAAATTTCGTCTCCCGAGCCGTTTCTTATAACAGGTTTGACTGTATATAAGAAAAACACCCGTTTTTTATGCCGAGATAAATGTTTTTCGAAGGTCGGTTTTGTAGGACAGTGCCTTAGCGACGTTATGCTTTGAATGTCTCTTCCACAGTAAGCAAAACTTGTTGAGAAAATTGTTTCCAAATGCCGTATTGTGAAACGATACAAACAAAGGGATCCGTATCTTTATGGGCCAGGGAACCTTTTGGGCCACAGTACTTTTTGGGCCATGTGACTTTTTGGTCCAGGTACTTTTTGGGCCACATAAGGTTTCGGACCAGGAACCTTTTGGGCCACGCACCTTTTGGGCCAGGTACCTTTTGGGCCAGGTACCTTTTGGGCCTCATGTGCATGGCGATGGCATACTTTTTGGGCCTGGTACCTATTGGGCCAGGTACGTTTTGGGCCAGGTACTTTTTGGGTCACATATGCATGGCGTACTTTTTGGGCCTGGTACCTATTGGGCCAGGTACGTTTTGGGCCAGGTACTTTTTGGGTCACATATGCATGGCGTGCTTTTTGGGCTAGGTACGTTTTGGGCCAGGTACTTTTTGGGCCACATATGCATGACGTACTTTTTGGGCCATGTCTACCTTGTGGCCAAGGTAAACGTTTTGGGCCACTTTATATTTCGGACCATCTACCTTTTGGGCCATGTACTTTTTTGGCCACGTGTGCATGGTGTGCCTGTTGGGCTGGGCCACATGTTTATTTTTACTCACATGATCGCTTGCGAATATGCAGTACATAAAATCGGACGACGCTTGTGCTCAAACGCGTAATAAAACAGTTATTCCCTTTCGCAATGAAAGCAATCACTTTCGTCAGTCAGACAGGCGCATACTGCAACACGCGGGTATGTCCCTCTTTCACGTGGGCTCCATGTGATTAAGTCAGAGGTGAAAGCGTGAGGTTACGTCAGTGAGAGGTTATGGCAGGTGTTGTTATATGGGCGGAGCGGAGTTACGGACGGGCGCACTACCCCAGTAGGAGACCAGATTGTTGATTCTAGAATGTCCGGAGTCCGGACCAAAAATTAAGCCTTTGTTCAAATTCGTCGTGTCCGAAAACCGTCAGTCAGTACCAATTTACTCCCTGGTCGAAGACCATTCACATCGCATTTCCAACATGTAGTATCCTTAACCTGGCAAAGGTACTTTTGACCACCCTATATGTGGAGATCAGAACAACACAATAGCTTCTTTACACATAGAGCGATATGAAGCTTGGTGATCGGATCGGATGTGACTTGCCTTGGTCACACGTGTTTCTTGCATTTAGGATGTTAAGAACATTACTGGTGTACTAAATTCCTCCAGCTTAAAAGTTATTTATCTTAGGTCGGAGAACATATTTTACGCTGGTCGAAATGAGTGGCATAACTGTAGTTTTTTAATATCCTTAGTTCAAAGAAGTCACATCACCAAGACATAACCGGTCCCATCCGATCACCAAGTTTGATATCCAAGGCGAGAAGAAAAAGAGGGCCGGAAAAAAAACGACCCCAGGGGCAAAAAAAAAAAAAAAAACAAAAAACAAAAAAAAAAAAAAAAAAGGGGGAACGCTTACAGTGAATCTTTTTGGATAGTCAATTTTTTTTAACAGGCAATCTATCTACTTTGGATAACAATCCGCAGTTAAACCTCGAACAACTTTCACACACAAGTAACCAGATTTTGTGACCAAAATTAACCTGGCTTCGTTCCAGATCCTAAAGTCAGCTTAAAAAACCCCAAAAAAATCACACCATGATCAAGAGTGGGCACCCATAAAAATCGTCGAAATGTGACACGAGCTGTCAAATGTTTTTTACCCACGTGCCTTTTATCATCATTCATGTAACATCACCCAACCTGCCGTCTACCTCTATGCCTGTGTGTTGATGGCGATCGATAAACAATGCGCACTTCCTACCTCCAACATTCCTAGAGTCGTTGATGTTTCAACAAGGCTACAAATAGGGTCTAAAGAGTTGACAGAAACGGTCCTCCCGCGTCCTCCATAATCAAAAAACTTGAACAAAAACGAATGTTTTTCCCAAAAAAATCAACAAAAAAGAATGCTTGTGGTCAAACGGGCGGGTTGTCAGTGGCTTGTTACCGGTAATTATAGACACTTTTGTCAGTCAGACAGGCGCATACTGCAACACGCGGGTGTGTCCCTCTGACATGTCTGTCTCAAATGGTACCCACATATTACTTATGTTTTTGATCTAAAAGCCTGAACCTTAACCCAAAATGCACGGTAGTGAACTTCCTAAAACCTTCAACAATAACGAATGTTTTTCTAAAAAAATCAACAAAAAAGAATGTTTGTGGTCAAACGGGCGGGTTGTGAGTGGCCCGGCACACCATGCACACGTGGCCCAAAAAGTACCTGGCTCAAAACGTACTTGGCCCAAAAGGTACATGGTCCGATTGGTATAACATAGCCCAAAAAGTACGGTGGCCCAAAAGGTTCACTGGCCCAAAAGGTACCTGGCCCAAAAGGTGCCTGGCCCAAAAAGTACACCATGCACATGTGGCCCAGAAGGTGTCTGGCTCGAAACGTACCTGACCTATACTTGCGGGCCGGGAAAAAAACCGTTTTTTTTTCGAAAAAAACCGAAAAAAACCGTTTTTTTTCGAGGCCCGGAAAAGTACGTTTTTATTTTTCCGGAAATTTTTCCAAGTGACAACTTTTGGAAAAAAACGGTTTTTTTCCAAAAATTTCCGAGATATTTTCCAAGGTTGTGAGAGGATGTTGTCAAAACCAATGTAAATCGGTACTGAACAGTTCAAAATGAGCACTTTTTAGTCTCCAAGTGCATTTTTAGCCTGTTTCAGTCCATTTCCCGACGAAATTTTCTCCAAAATAGGCGTTTTTGGACCATGGGTATCCTTAAGTACTGGAAAAATATTTGAAAAAAACGGTTTTTTTTCGAAAAAAAAACGTTTTTTCCAAATATATATTTTGCGGAAAAATACGCAAGGTATAACCTGACCCAAAAGGTACCTGGCCCAAAACGTACGCCATGCACATGTGGCCCAAAAAATACCTGGCCCAAAAGGTACCTGGCCCAAAAGGAACATGGCCCAAAAGGTTCCTGGTCCGAAACCTTATGTGGTCCAAAAAGTACCTGGCCCAAAAGGTCACATGGCCCAAAAAGTACTGCGGCCCAAAAGGTTCACTGGCCCATAAAGATACGGAACCAAACAAAGCAATAATCCAATTCACTATCCAACAACAACAATAACCGCTGACGCACAGGCGAGCTTCCATTCGGCTGTGCCATCTGTCAACGCCACTTCCGACTGCAGTCGACACTCAATACGCACTTGTCCACACATCAGTCGGACAGACGTGCACCGGTCTATGCGTGTGCGTGTTGCAACAAACCGTTCATGTCACGGGGTGCATTGAAGGTATGTGATTGGATTTAGCTGTGGTTAAATATAGCTGTGATGAAATGACAGTTCGATGATAAATAGGCAAAAACGGTCAGACTGAGTTGGTAAGTAATGGTAATGCATTTTTTGCATCACTGCAACTGATTTCACTGAATGCTCGGTGGAAAAACATACCACAAACTTCGAACCAATAGTTTTGTTTTTGGAACTCGACGCGTCCGGCCAAATGTAAAACGTTATCGTCTTGGTCGGTTAACTTTTTGGTCCCCGTTGACGCTGATGTTTCACTGTAGAATGATGCGGCCACTTCGGTTTGCTTCGAACTGTTAACTGTTATACGCCATTAACACCGAAAAATGATTGATTGAAGTGAGTGATTGATGACAGACCCACATGCGTCTGCACACGAATGAGCGACCGTTTGAGTGTCGTTATTGTGGACAACAGTTCCACACAAGTGGACTGAGGCAAAAACACGAAAATCGGGCGCACTTGGACAGAAAACAGACGACTCGCGATGGTGATACTGTTAAAGGGTGGGTGGGACAGTTAGTTTTAATTTTTGGGTTTTTAGAGGAGGAAAACCTTGACTTATTGTTGGTGAGTGACTGTTTTTAAAGGGCTCGGGACATAACCGAAGGAAGGGTAGCAGGACATATTGTTACACACCGTTGGAAAGCATTCCGACAGCCTATGTCACGCACCAATTTTAAGCCTCTTGGAGATTCGCTATCTCTTGGTAGAGCGACTTTTCGTTCCAGAAAAAAGTGAATTTTTGCACAAATTGGAACGACCGGTGCAGAAACCCCAAATGAGTTGAAGGTCAAGTAAGGGCGCCCTTAGTCATAGTGGAAAATGGAAATGGAAATGCAAAAAATATTCTATGTCCAAGTTTTCCATTTCCATTTCCATTATGACTAAGGGCACACTGGAAATGGAAAATGGAAATGAAAAAATTTTCTGTGTGAAATTTGACAATCAGCGGCCGAGAATTGAGTGGAACGAAAATGTTTTTGTCCTTGTCAAAACATGGCTGCTGCAGTAAATGTTTTATTTCATTTCCAGTTTCCATTTCCAATATGCCTTAGTCATATTGGAAATGGAAATGGAAAACTTGGACTAGATTATTTTTTGCTTTCCATTTCCATTTTCCACTATGACTAGGGCGCCTACACATGGATAGGATTACAACAGCTTCCGAATAGCTTACCATCACAACTTAGTCGCAAAAGCATTGCTTCACGGTGAGGGTGCGAAACGTTCCAAAATCGGCCTTATTTTTGAGACAAAGTTTGTCCCTAATTTTGAGGCCACGCTTAGCGATGCGGAAAGAATGCAATGGAGAAATAGAGCACCGTCGAAAGTACAGAAAATAGGTTTTTAAATTTTTTAACTCATGGCTGGCTCGTGACAGGCCTAAAAATCCATTAAATTGCCGCTAAATTAGGTGGTTACATTAATCGCAGATTTGTGACATATAAAGGCCAAGATTGTATCGGATTCGAAACAAAAAAATGAGAGAAACGTCTGGTTTAACAACCTATCTGGTCGAAGAGCCAAGGTCTACAGATGTCTCGGGCAGCCATACTAACCTGAATATGATATTCAGCTATAAATGCTTATTGTTAACAGCTATCGAAATGTGATAGCACAAACAATGTATCTAGGGAGTAGCTTTCGAATGATATATACAAGCCCCAATAAATTCTTACGCTTAAGGGCAGAGGTTAAAAATTGCTTTTTTGACGATTCTGGAATGAACCGTCACGTCACCGTGTGGATTTGGTTTTGCCGTTTCTTGTCTAGCAAGAGATAGTGTGGGCTGTCTACTTGTTGTAGTATCGGAGCTACTCGTTTGATGCTATTACATATGCATAGTTCTTACGAGACTTATAGCAAATATCTTTTCGGCTGCTGGCTGCGCAGCCGGACTGGGGTTTGAAGTCTTGACTCGCTGTTGTTGGCTGTGCGTTTTCTGCTTTCTCTTTCCAATGCAATGCATACGTGGCTTATTCATCCATTTCCGTCAATGAATGCAACTATGCAGTTTAGTGGCATTTTTAGTCTTTTTCGGCCTCCCGCCGCTATTAGTGTTTTAAATTTAACCTTATTTTTGGTCTTTGTGTCTATTTTTCTATTCTTTTCATTTCTCACCAAGCGCGGCCTCAAATTTAGGTTTGTTTTAATGTGGCGTTTTTGGCTTTGCCCCTCGTGAGTGTTTGGTGGTTTGTGTTTCGGCTTTATCTATGCGGTTACTTCTTTCTATTTGTCGTTTCTCCCGGTGTTTCAGTTAATTCCTTTTTTTGGTGGTCGCTCCCGTAGCGATTCTGGTTTTGCTGTTTTCGGCCGCCCTGCGCCCCCCTTTCCCTTTAATCACACTTTACAATGTTCACGAAACATCTATTCTGAAGATCACGGTGCTGAAATTGCGTTATGGAAGCAGTCAGTCATCATTCCTGGTTTCTTGCCTTGCGTTTCTTGGTCAATGTCATCATATCGGCTCTGACAGTACACTACGCGGTGTAATTTAAGTTATGTGAGTAGGAAGATCGAAGATGTTTTCACATTGAAATTGCGGCTCTTACAGTTATGGTCCCATGTGCAAATTTGTAGTTATTCCAGCAACCAGCCGGGCAGTGAAACATCAGCAGCGGCAGTGCAGCAAGAGCCAGCGACTGCCGCAGCAGCACCCGGTCAACAACAACAACAATCGCAGCCGCAGTTTGGTGCTGCGAACAGTGCATTCACACCGGTGGTGCAGCCCAGTGCGCAATCACATCTGGGTGGCAACATGCACCAAGTGCAACGCGGCAATATGCAGCAGGTAGGTATGCGGCTGTTGTTGTCGATTTGCATTGTGTCAGTTGGAGCGTTGAATGTTAGCGTCAAACAACAGGAAAGGCATTATCAAGTTCAGTGATCGGATTGGTGCTGCCCTTTTTATTATTTAATTACTGGAAATATCTTGACATTTTTTGAAAAATATTTTCGACCAACGTTGGGTCCCCATTAAACAATATTTTCACGGGATTGAAGGTCACACGTGATGCAAAGTCGCACGGGATACAAATTACCGACGCTTTACAATGGCGCGGTAGCGTTTACTTTCCAATCACCGATCATGCATTTATTATCCACAGCATCCCGGCACGACATGTAGCGAAGTGCTACCCGAACGCTTGGTGCTATCCGTGCAACTGATCAACAACACGCTACACGTCAACATACGTGCCTACAACGAACCAGCACCCGAACAGACATTCGTGCCACAGCGATGTGCGGAATTCATGCTCGAAACTGAACTGTTGGAGAATTTGAGGGTTAGGGTTAGGTTGTTTTGTTGTTGTGATGTTGTCTATCTGTCTATCTGTATCGGTGTCTGTCGACATGGGTTGCTTTTATGTATGATCGTTGAAACATCAAGCGCCTGACAATGAAAAAATTACATATATATCGTACAGTGCGCAGTCCGGTGTTTGTAACTATTTTTACCAAGAAGAAATGTGTTGCTGGGGCCAGGTGGCCATCTGGTGCATTCGCACTGACGACGACCTGGTGCACCGCCGGTCTGTGAAAGCAGGTCGAAACGGCCGAGTAAACCACACGCTGCACAAGTCAATTCATACGGCTGCAACGCAGTTGCTTTATTTCTCAGTAAAATATAACGTCACACAAGGACAAGACTCATTTCAGTCGAGCAACATGGAGCTGAAAATCCCGTTACCCGAACCGGACTTCGAGCCAGGCACCGTGCTGAGCATCAACCCGCATCAGTTGCTCACCAGTTTGCCGAAGAAACCAACGCCGCAGACGGCAGCGCCTGATCTGAGTCTGGCTGCCCCGACCAATGACGCCTTGATGAATCAGGCAGTTATGCAAGCACAGTCGCAAGTACCCGGGCAAAGTATGGAGTCTGCTCTGAATGGTTGGTGGTTTTTGGTTGTCAGCACCAGCAGTGGTGTCGTTGGGAAATCAAAAAGTCAGGATACCGGATACCCAAAAGCCAAAATTTTCGGATACCGTATACCCAAAATCCAAAATTTTCGGATACCGGATACCCAAAATGAAAAATCTCGGATACCAGGGATGGTTGCTCCCGAAAATAAAAATCTCGGATACCCAGGGGGGTTGTTCAAAAAAGGTCAATTTTTTAAGAGGAAAATCGAGCAAAATCGGTGGTGAAAGCGCAAAAAATGGTCATTTTAAGGGTTATGCTTGCGCTAGCAAGCGATTTTGAGCATTTTGGAGGTAAAAATGGGCGATTTTTACGGTTTTCGGAAAAATTTTCGGGTAGGATACCCCTGGACAAAAAGTCAGGATACCGGATACCCCTGGGTGAAAAAATTAAGATACCGGATAGTACTTCCCTCCCCTGATTTGTCAGTCAGTGGTACTTTGGGGATATTATGTCAGCGCAACTGCGGTTGAGTTGAGGGCTTTGAACCTTGCTGAGGCAGATGTGCCGGATTTGTGAGCGAGTTGTTTTTGTTGGCTTTTTGGTATGACCGACAGAGATTGCCCGCCCGAATTCAGTAGAACAGTATTCATTGATCGCTGAAACATCAAGCTCATGACCATGATAGAACACTGATTGTGGTATTGTCACTATGTTGAAGTCATATTCAGTTTTGTAGCAATGCATTTGGGTGTTTCATGGTGTTGTTTTGTTTATTTCTCAAACTCTAGTGCCCAGTCTCACTGAAAATACTTCAAACTACTGGTGGAGCAAAGTCTTTTTTCAAACGGTTTCGGACCGTATCTCAGCCGGTGCTCCACGTTTTTGGTGTATTTTT
>JASAMV010001045.1:0-141973 GCA_030248065.1 Rhynchonema sp. JSB1_4
CGCGGTTGCAGGCAAAGCCAACATCGGTCATAGTGATTGATATGAATCCTCGTCATTACATAGTAACATTCTCTGATTCAGCAACACACAGAGCCCCTCTTTCTGGGATGCAAAAGTCCGCTCTTCTGTTGCACCATATCATCATTCAACCGACGACGTGACAGTAAACGGCACATATTCGAGTTTCGGCGCTTTAGCCAAAGGCTGGTCCAATTCTTGCGTGTTTCCCAAATAAATCGGAACAATTTCAGCGTGATCACCAGCCGCTTTATGACGAAAAGTCAAATGTTTCTTTCCCGCATCCAAAGTGGGGAAGTAGGTTTGCAGGCACGCACTGCATCTATGCGTCTTGCCCACAGGATTGTGCGTCTGACTGTGTCTGCCTGAGTTGACAGCACCACAGATGTTGCACTGGGAGGGCTGCTTGTTTGACGACTCGTGGGGAAAGTCGCTGTCGCTGTACTGGGTGGAGGTCTGAAAACAATTGATAACATGCCAACAGTTGTTGTGTTATACTGTTACATAAACGGCTAGTTTCACTAGATTCACCATCGAAACTCACACGGTGCGATTCCAAAGTTTCTGTCTCGTCAGTTTCATAGGTCGGCAGGCCCACAGACAAAATACGTGGTCGAATATTGTCGTGTACCAGCTGCACATGCGTTTCAACGTCGGTCCACTCCGGCAAAAAATGCCTGAGGTTTAGCAAAATATGTGTATAAATTATCATTACGGTATATTATAGTTGACACTCGACAAAGAATGTGTTGGTTTGGACTGGATAACTGAAGACGCAGGCATTCCTGAACTACACAAGCGAACTTATTATGATGTCCATTAGCTCTGATTAATATGAAAACCGCTATTGACATTTGGTTGATTGGATTGAGCAACCATATTTGACACAAACTGACCCGCTCACATGCCGAACATTGCATTCGTTTGTTGGTCGTATCATGCAAGGCTGCGTGCCCATCAGAATCAAGTGCACCGCAAATCTGACAATGATCATTGAAGTCAAGTTCCTGCAAGAAATGTGAAAATAATTCGATGCGCTTGCTTTCTGTGTTTTTCATGCAAATGTTTTACCACATTATAGTCCAACAGAAGCAATTCTTCTTCACGTTCTTGTTTTACGGTCACAGGCGACGCTGCTGGAGTTATGCATTTATCAGCTGTTTCGAGCTGAAACAAAACGGTGTCAAAATCGTTATTTTGAGCAAGAACCATCCTCAATTGATCAAGATTCAAAGACCCAATGCAGACGCACATCACCTGATTTCGAATGAGCAACAACATCCTTGCATCAGCATCATCGCCATGGCATCGCTTCAGATGTCGGTCAGCTTTGCGTCGGTTACCGAAATACAGCTGGACACAGATGTTGCACTTGTATGGTTTGTTGGTCGGGTCGTGTGCACGTTCGTGACCGTTTGTCATTTGCAGACCACACAACGGACACAATTTTGGCACCGATGAGGAAGCGATAGACGGCTGTAATGTCACTCTTGTATGAATAGTGGAAAACAATGGTCACTGGAAGTGGAGTCATATTGCCCTAAGACAATGGTCATATCAAATTTTCGCGTGAAAGTTGCTTCGTTAGTGTGTGAAAGGAAACATACGCTGGTCAAATTTTGGTGTCATACTTCGTGCAACACTAATCCAAATCAAGCTTTGACAAAAATTCACACTTTAGTAAAAGAGGTTTTGCTAAACTTGATCTCGTACCAGGACATCGTCAGTGGACTGAAACACACTGTTTTCCAAAGACAGAATCGGTCAAAAACGGTACACATGACCTACTGACTGGCAAGCCAACCTTATCACTGTTTCTAATGCTGAGTCCGTTGCTGGCCTGCTGGACCTGTTCAATAATCGCAATCGGCACGCACAGATCGTATCGGTCAGATTCGGACACTGGAAACGGGGAGCATGAGAGGGCGGATGTCTCCGGTCGAAATGTGAGAAATGAGAGCATCAACGTGTCGGTTCGCAACTTGTCTGTGATAACGGCCGAAGCAGCATCTGCGAACATGTTCATTTACAGCCGGGTTTCAAAGCGTTTCAAGCCGTGAGTGTGTGTGTGTATGTGTATGTACGTGTACGCAATGTACGTGTATGTGTGTACATGTATAGCCGCGACTATGTGTATACAAAAAAGCACAAGGGGTACGACATTTGATATTTGGCTTAAGGCTTAGGTCTGCGTACACAACACATCTCCTTGAGTGTGGCCGCGGTTTTTGCCCGCACGCTGTTTTGTCGGCCACACAGTGCAGAATCCCCGAATTTTGTGGCAGTGAACTTGTCTGTGATAACGGCCGTTTCGGTCTAGCGAAGTGCGAGGCATCAAATGCATTTGATTCAATTCTGCGTATACGAGGAACGACAATATGCTAAATACCAAATACACGCCGTGCAAAACTACACGCACACAAACAACATCACAAAATCGACTTACGGTCGGCATCCTCCCTCGAAATGACTTGTCGAAATGTATCGCACACCGGCTGCGTTCTGACATCATAATTTGATGTTGATGATGTTTCATCAGTGGACACAATCTGTGGTTCAGTCTGAGAGCGACGATTGCGCACTTGTGGCTTCGATGTGGGGGTGCTAGTGCCGTTGTGTTTCCGGATCGGATCATCAGTGCACGATGGTTGGGCGCCCTTTTCAGAACACTGCTTGGTCATCGTACCCGTCTGTGACGCTTTGGTTTTCAGCTGATTTTGCACTTCAGTTTGTGTGCAGCAATCAAGTGGTGCAGGTCTCCGATCAGTATTAGTGCTCCGATTTGCTTTGCATACATTGGCGGTGTTGGCTTGGCTCGATTTGGACTTCTGAACGACATTCGTAAAACTTTGGTGTGGTACATACTTGGCACGAATCCCTTTTCCTACCAAAATGGTGGCTCGGCCTCGGCCCCATCCAGGAACAAACCAATTTAGTCAAAAGGGTGAGTGGACGCGCGAGTTAGGCTCACCTCACCTTTGTTATCGTATCCATCGACGATGCATGTCGACACATCTGTTTCCACGCATTCGGCTGGAGTTCGAATGCGCGATTTCGGTTAGTCTGGGATTGGGCGCTGATCTGAAAACGACTCATGCCCAACCAGTGAATAGACACGAGTGAAGAAATCAGGCTTAACGCAAGTTCTGACTGACATGAGGTTTCTGATCATTGATTTCATCGTGTGGTTCAATTTTCGGCGTTTTAAGTTCAGTTTGAGTGCATTGATTCACAGTTGTTGCGGATTTGGCATCCAAGCTTTTGATTGGGCCATCTGCACGAGCGGACCCCGTTTGACACCAGCTCTGAAAGGCGTATTGACGAATTTGCACGTTTCCTTTCATTCAATCTGTCCGATAGAGATTGTAAAAAAGCACGAGGTAGAAACACGACTAACATTTTCTGCTGCTCGTTTAATCTGTTTTCCCTTCGCACCGTTGGTCGATTGATTCAACAAACTTTTCAGTTTGAAATACTTCGAAACGTTGACGCTGACGTTAGTCTGAATGGAAATAGGTAGAGGCAGTAACGTTGTCACATTTGGTAATTTCGAATTTTCGCCAGAATGCAATCGCTTCGCAGAGATTTTACCTCAAACACTTCGAGAGGTCCATGCTGCCTTTGTACATGCTCAATCAATTGGTCAAGCGTCGAAAACAGCAACCAGCATCTAAAAAATTAGCATAATCTTTTTTGGGTTCCAAAAAAAGTTGAAAAGTTTCAACTCACACACGACAACTGTAGGACAGACTCTGACAGTGCACCACAGCAATGTGAGCGTGCATCTCATTCTCAGTTGGCAACATTGCGTTGCAAAATGATGGACAAATGTACATTTTGAATGAGTGTTTGATGTTCTGAAAAAACAACGTTTGATATGAAAAGATGTCCAGACAACTTTGGGCACTCCTTCGATACTCGGGACCCAGTTCCCAAGAGTGGAACAATTGAGGTTTTCTTTTCAGGCTTGGGCTTAGGCTTAGGCCCCAGCCACCCCTAATAATACATTGCGTGTAGGCCTAAGCCTAAGCCTGACAACAATGGTTAGGCCTAAGGAAAGCCTAACCCTGAAATCAATAACTTGATGTCGTTCCTTAACCACAGGGTCCCGAGTATCGAAGGAGTGCCCAACTTTGGCCAAGGACTAGTGTGGACTAGGCTAATGCTTGCACCGATGTGCAAATTCCCAAAATACAAAGTCGACAAAAAATGTTTGTTGTGCATTTGGGTGAATGGTAATGCAAGTCGGTAACCTCAGCGAGATGTAGAAATGCTATCTTCTTATACATACACAGGTGTTGTTGACACGAAGACCATAGCAATAAGCCACCCCGTGAATGCACAAACGTAGTGGGAGTTCACGAAGACTCTCACTGTCATAAAAGAAGCATTGTGGTCTGGGAGACGATATAAGACCAGAGAATGATGGTAAGAAAGACCAATTGTCATCGTAAACGCGTCTTTGATTGAGTTGCCACCATATGAAGCAGCAATTATGGTGTTGAGCGATATGTGTCACTCAATGACAAAATGGGCATAGGCATGCTAATTAGGCAGCCATGAACGATATCGAAACAAAATCGGCGTCATTATGCAATTGCAATCTGGAGAAACATCTGCGCATTATTACTGGACATGGACACATCTCGAACACGATCACAACAAGTACAGCATGGAAAGTCATTTGGTGACGTTGACCAACACGAAACAACAGTGCTGTATAACATGCACACTTGTGGCTGGGATTCGTAACCTCCGTAACTGCATAATACGGCATGTGTTATTTGTAATCCATTGCGCTGGTTGTCTCAAATCACAATTCTATACTGTATTGACAACATGACAATATTTATCTGTCAAAGAAGGATGGTGCACAGTGAAGATTTCATCTCATGACCTGAAACAACAAACCTGGAAAACTTGTTTGAAAATATATCAGCAACGCTGTTCACACTGATGTCACAGTAAACGGTACAGTTTCGAGCTTCGGCAGTTTGGCCAAAGGCCTTTCAAGTTTTTCCTGGTTTCTCACATCAATGGGAATAATTTCAGCGCGATCATGGGACGATTTGTGCCGAAATCCCAAATGTTTCTTTCCCGCACACAAAGTGAGGAAGTACGTTTGTGGGCACGCACTGCATTGATGTGTCTTGCCCAACGGATTGTGAGTCTGACGATGTCGGCCTGACGTGATCAGACCACAAACGTTGCAGCGGAAAGTTCGCGGTCCTCTCACATTTGATACATTGACATCATTTGAGGGAATCTGCAAGGTTGTGTCAACATCGGTATACACAACATTCGGTAACAAACGGCCAGGTGCATGATTCAACATTGAGCATCAAATTCAATGATAGGTCTTGCTTTGTTTCAGTGACTTTTTCCGTTGAACATGTGTCGATAGTTTTACTCTTATCACAATAGTTGACCAGCGTAAAGGTTGTTTAAAATGCATAGCTGTCTAGGAGCAACTCTCATGCAGGTCGAAATTAGTGACAGAGGCAGATAATCGTGGGTCCCGTGACGCAACCGTCATACACAACGATGTGCCATGTGCGACATTTATTTACAACAGCTCAGTGGCCAGTCAATGCACAATGTGTCGTTCCCAACTCTTTTTGAGTCGTCAATAACACGACAAATCTGACTAACGGTTGACCGCTCGTTTCGGACAACAGGTGCACCATCATTTTGACAGACTGACAAGCCAACGGGCATGACACGCGGTCGAATGTGGTCGTGCGCCAGATCAACATGCGTTTGCACGTCGGCCCAACAGAAGAAATAGACCTGCGAGGATTTGGTAAGATGCGGTGATTTTGACCAACTCGATGAAATGGACTACCAGAAGTTTGTTGATTGTCTTCGGATGCGACCATTCTTGTTATCATGTCCATCGCTCGCTTGTTGGTGAAGTGAGATCACTTCGCTACGCAAGTGTCCTGCTGCACCAGCTGGGAAATTCAAAAATCACCAACCCGCTCACAAGCCATGCATTGCATTCGTTTGTTTGTGACATCGTGCATCGCTGAGTGCTGGTCTGAGTCCGGTGCACCACAAATTTGACATCGATTCTCGCCTGATTGTAAATCCTGGGGCGAAATTGAGCAATTTTATGAAAGGTGAAAAAAGCATTTGCTGGCGTTTCAAAATAACGACCTACCACATGATCGTCTGTCAGCAGTAGATCTTCCTGCTCCTGCTTCATGTTGAATTCAGTCGGAGAAACTTGCTCTTCGGAATTCTTCTGAAAAAATGAGCAATAAAAACTTATTCTTTCGTTGCTGAAACGTGAAGCGCGCATATTTCGTAAAAACTCACTCGCTCTTTGACCGACAGAATCTTCGCATCTTGTTGATCGTTGTGATATCGTTTCAGATGCCTTTCTCCACATCGTTTGTTCCCGAAGTACAACTCGACACAACCAGTGCACTTGTACGGTCGATTGGTTGGGTCGTGCATGCGCTCGTGACTCTTTGTCATCGGTAGACCACACAGGGGACAGGTGTTCGGCCGGTGAGGCTGAAATGGTAATATTTTGGTGTCCCAAAGAAATTCGAAACGCAACATCGGATTCTTTAGTTTGGAATGGGCAAAGGGTGTTACCATATTAAAGCAGCATCAGTGCCGTGCCGCGCTGCATTGGGTTTTTGACCAGGAGTGAACTTGGTAAAATGAGTGCTCAACACAGAAAGAACCGTTAAAATTAGATTACAAACAAATCAAATACCTGACATTCAGCTCGATCGTTACTGCTCTCTGACGACTTTTCAACTTGGTCAGGGATCCAGCACTTTTCCTGTTGTATCTGCTCAATGATGGGTGTGCACAATTCGTATTTGTCGGCCGATTCCGATTGAAATGTCATTTCTCCACCATCTTCTTCAGTTTCTTGTTCGAGATTGAGCGACCAGTGTCATGAAACGGACGAGTTGGTGGAATTACCATCGAATGAGCCAACAACCGTGGACGTGGCAACTGGAATTAGAGTAAAATTTGGTAAATTTTGCTAATATTGTAGTGTTGTTGTGTTATAATATCGTATAGCAGGATGTAAAACACCAACATTTGACATGCTCAGCCGAAATGGTCTTGACAAACTGAGCAGCTTCGGGCTCTGGGGCAGCTACCAAATCGGTTTCAGCTATCTGAGTGTAGCGATTTCGTCGTTTCGGGTGGAAAGCAGGACCCGTGTCGCTGTCTTTCATTGAAAGTCGGATGGCGTGTGTTTCTTTCTGATGAAGATTGTTGACATTTATCACACTTTCCGTCTGAGTAGATCCGATTTTCGATGATTTATTTTCGGTTTGTGTGCACCGACTTGCGCTTGACATCGGTTCAATGGTGGTGCACTGATTTCGACTAACAACCGCATTATTGGTTTGGGTGGTGCTCTGGAAACATAACTATATGTACCTATAATTGTATGGAAAAACAGAAACGTTATTTTTGTCTGTTATCATGCGGATCGATGGCTCCGCAAAACCCAATGCCCAAAACCAACATCTGTTGTCTCCTGCTCCGTTTCCACAATTTTCGCAGTCTGAGTGCATCCATTTGACTTTGACGTGGGATCAGTTGCGGTGCCCTGATTTCGATGAGCAAGCACACTGGTTTGGGTTGTGACACTCTGAAAAAATACTTCTAAAATGCTCAGCACAACTGGTCGGTTAACGTTTTGCCATGTAAATTATGCTGATTGCCTTCACGATAAATAGTATGAGTTGTTCAGCGCAGTTTAGGTTTCTCCTGTGGTTGCCTATGTTTCGACCAGTTTCACAAGACGGGTGGTGCACCAGGTCGTCGTCAGTTGCGACTGTGTCAGATTTTTTATACGTGTGGTAACGCGATGCACAAAATATGGGCAAGATTCAAATCACAAGGATCGCAACCAACACGTGCGACTTGAGGCTCTGTTTGCGTGCACAGGCTGCGGGCTTTCGGTTTCGAGCAGTCCGTATTCATTGTGCCGTGATCTTTGGACTCGTTATCCCATCGGGTCCGCTTGCATTTCTGAAAAATAGAAGTACTCGTGCGCTTCGTTTCAAGAGAAACAAATTTTATAAAACAAAAAGATCACCTGTGTTATCATGCCCATTGGCTGTGGGTTGAATGAGTGGCTCAGAGGTTTCCATCCACCGAGCTTGGTCTCGACGGGATGCGTATCTGGGCTGTCGGGTCCGATGTTCTTCTGAAGTCGCTGAAGGTTGTGTTTCACTTCAACTCAACTCAATCTAGTCTCGTATGAACCGAGTATCTATATGACAATGTTGTTATAATCAGCTTGAGCTCGATCAAAATCTAATCTGGCTCATTCTCAAATGATTGCCACAGACGTCTGACCATACTGTATACACTCAATTGAAGAAAGGAAAATCGCAAAGTTGTAAAAAAAGTTACTAACTTGTGCGGCATAAGGTTTCGGCAAAGATTGTGAATTCTGCATGGATCGATTAACCATACTTTTCCATTCGAAATGTTTGGGAACGTTGATACGCACGCTGGTCTGAATAAAAGATGCCCAAAACCTTGAACTGAATTTGTGACACATCAGTGAGCTGTTTGACTGACATAGACAGTCGGTGCACTGGTGACAATCCCAACATCCTGTGGGAGCATTTTAACATAAATGAGACAGCCTTGATGTTTCACAAAGGCAATTTTTAAGCTCGAAACACCATCAGTGGCATTTTCTAACCCTGAATGAATCTACTGGTCCATGTTGGTATTGAAAGTGCTCGATCAAATGGTCGATAGTTGGGAACGGTTGGAAACATCTGAAGCGGCAGAAATGCATTTTTACTCGGAAGTTAAAAAAATGTAAACCTGTAATTTTATTTCCGGCTTCCATTAAATTTACAATGAAATCTGTGACCCAAAACAAAGGCTCAAATCCAACTCACACGCCGCAATCGTATGGCAGATAATGACAGTGGACGACTGACACGTGAGCGTGCAGGTCGCGCTCGGTTCGGAAACTCACATTGCAGAATGACGGACAAAAATACATTGTCTACAAAAATTATGGTGGAAAATACAGAATTCAATAATTCACTACTTCGTCGTTGCCTTTATCATCATTGGCATTTTATCACGCCTCAATAAAAGGTATCTGGGGTCAAGAACTGACTGTGACTTGACTGGGCACGCACCCGCCACAACGCAAATCAAGGGAGGGGCATGTGCACACAATACCCACTCATGTACACGTTTTGTTTTCGCGCTTGGGGGAAGGGGTTCATGAGGTATTTAGCTACAATATTCAACAACACACACAAAAACTGCGGTCACTTGGGAAGATTGTGCAATTGCACGGTGCTCTGCATTATAAATAGACCCACACACAGCACACGCAGGTTTACGTATAGTCCGTCCACCAGCTCATGGCACTTTGTGTTGCTGCTGGCTGGTTTGTTCCCTTCCTCCACGTTCTAATGAAAGAGAAATTGCGTGTGACCGATTTTGCAAAAAAACTGAAAAAATAATAATACGTGTCGAAAACGATTGAATTCGATCAAATTTAAAATTAAATTAAATTAAAATCTATAAAACACGTCGATTTCATAAAAACAGCAACTTAGGAGCAAAAATAATTTTTTTCGGAAACTCAATTTCTCTTTCATTAGAATGTGGAGGAAGAGAACAAACCAGCCAGCAGCAACACAAAGTGCCATGAGCTGGTGGACGGACTATACCTGTAGCTGATCGGTGTCAATGCGTAGGAACCTGTGTGCGTATGTGGCAGCAAATGGTTGAACGCCAAATGAGCAGAGCAAAGGACTCTATTTACTACGTTATCAAGACGGACGGGGGAGGCGGTGGTCACTGCTGGAAACAACAAACGGCCTGATGCGTCTCCATCATTTCTCTAAACTGATGCTTTTTCAGCGCAACGAAAAGAAAATATTGACGGGCTTTGCTATTTTCAAGTGGCGATCAGCTGACGATCGTTCAATCGGGATGATTTATTCAAGCCAGAGTGTTTGTGTTCGATTATGGTGCATAAAATTGAGAAACACCGCCTTTGTGGGGCACCTTAAAATGCAAGGGCGGTTCCCATGAAGGGGTACTGTGCACGAGCATCGGATGTCCAAACTGGCGGAGTATCCAAAAAGATGTTCCTATCGGATACTGCGCCTGTTTTCAATACGCGAGCAGTATCATCCGAGTTCCCGATGTGTTGTGACACCATGTACATAATGTTCAACGCACATCATTATTTTTATCGAATACAACTGCTCAGACTTCAACAATACAATAAGTTTAATTTGGTATTATTCCATATACCGCGCCCATCTCGGATACTGCTCCCCGTCTTATGACTCATTTTCACATGGGCGGAGTACTCTGTCATATAATCCACAAACGAGTTGGGCAGCACCGTCTGGGTTGCAGTGTGGTAGTGTTTCTTTGGATTTAACATGTTATCTCACGGCGGTTTGGCATGATACCTCAATACCTCATAATTCCTCAATTCGATGCTAAAAATTAATGTTTTTGTCACCCCAATTCAATGCAGTAAAATAACCGTCAAGGTCGCTGTAACCGTTCAACAACTGAAGGCCCATGGTGCACCAATAGCGTGTGTTTACTGCATGCATCACATAAATTTCAGTACAGTACAATTTGGTTGGGGTCGGATGTTGACTTCGGGTTTAGTGAGATGTTTGACAAAGAGAATGGTCCTACCACTGATAAACAACTTTTTCACTTTGGTTGAATGCTTGATACTCGAAAAGTTCCGAACCCGCTTGATCAAAAGCAGCAAACAGTTGGGTTTCGTGGGAATTTAGTGTTTAGCGTGTCACTTCAATCAATAGGCCCATACAAATCCAAGTCCGAGACCGACCCCCAAGCAGAGGGTGACGTTTATCTCATTGTCAACGACGACCACCCTGACAAAGCGGGCCACATGTTGGCATATCGATGCCTCCTGTCCCACCTCCGTTTGGTGGTGCTGTGGGCGGCAGCACACCCTTGTATCCCATGCATAGCAGCCATGCGTGCGTGCTCCACTTCATGTGTTCTTTGCACCACTGTGCGCGATCACCGAAGATCGGCGTACGGTATTGCCTATGAAGGGAATACTTTTATAAATTCGCGATTCGCCATGGGTACGTGCGAAAATTGAACGTGTAAGACTTATCGCAGAGACACAAGGTTCTTTCCCAATGCTTTGTTGTACTGCTATACTACACAACTACGAAACGCAGTCCACATAATTGTTATCAAACAACAACAAATAGCAGCAGCTTGGGTCCACCGAGCTCGACCGGTAACAGCATCTTCAGGGACTTCATTTTCGTTCATCCAAGGTAGCACAGAGGTGTAGGTGTTTTAAATTTGCCACAGAGCAACTAACTGAAATACAAAAACCGAAGATAGAAACATAGGTCGTAAATCACGCATGGCGTATGGCCGCAAGTTTTCTGCACTCGAAAGCCGTTGCGTTGAAAAGGACTCCGGTCCTAATGAACGGTGCACAAAAGAATTTTAGCTGTAAATTTCTCAACACACACACAAACTGCAATACCAACTGACACTACATAAATATACTGAACAGCTATTGTGAAGCGCTTTGTTATGTTGTTGAAAACATGACTCTCAGATTATGGCATTTTTTTGGTTTTTTGGACATTAGACTGCATCCAATCGCCGGTTGGTACACATGTACGTTAGTTTAGTTATTCGGGCATGTGCCGTGCTATTGTATTTTTATTATGGTGATGTATACATATGTAGGTAATCATGTAATCATGGTTCCATGTTACTTTCATATGCAACGTGTGACACAGAGAACCCCATCAGCATTGTGTTGCGTGACCAGTTCTCAAGCGTAACTAATTCTTATTTCACAGCTGTTTTAACATCGTATATGATTACCTACATGGTCGATGCTCATAACGACAAAGAAGACCACGTCACTAATGTGCTGAGTGCAGTAACGTTGATCTGTTTCACCCTGCTTGTGCAGACAGACAGGGGCGCCAGGGGTCGTCAGTGCGAAAACAAGCGCCGTCAAGCAACCACTTCCTCGTCTTTTTCGCATCACAATAGAATATACTGTACATCATTATGGACCAATCACCAACAGCATACGCCGTTCAAATAAAACGCAAGGGCGCACTGCTGCAGCAAACTAGGCTAATTGTTCGTCAACGCAAATCGTCAACATAAGCAGCAGCCCGGAATGAGCCCTCAGCATCTGGGCTGAGGTGTCGACGAGGACGGTGTGGGTTGACGATACATGAATATAAAAGGCCAAAGTCACATTGCTAATGAAAACATGTGATATAACCACTGATCACCGAGTATTATTGCAGTCGCAGTCGTCACTGTTGACCACAAAATTTATGCGACTGCGAATGCTTATATGCATACTCGAAGATCTGTATAAATGACTAGGAAAAACAGCGGCTTTATTACGCATGACCTACAGTAGTACATTTAGGATGACTGTAATGGTTCAATTTCAACCACTGGGACAAGGCGGCCCATAGATGCAGGGTGGTATGTCATGACCATCGTCGCCTCCACCTGTTTGTGGTGGGGATGTGGTCGGGTAAGGTGGTGGGTATCCAGCGCACCTCAGATATGCGTGGAGGTCGAACTTGTTGTTTTCGTAGCAGTACCGTATACGTTTTCGACGTGCAGCGCTGAGCTCGCGACCGTTCTGCAAACTTTTAGGTGCACTCACTGTGCGCAGAATGTCAATGGAATTCGCAAGTCGATACTCTTCGACTTCGACACTTTATTTTCAGACATTAAAACAAATGCTCCAATCTTGACATTAAACATTTTTTAAAAGCAGCAAATACTACACCACAAAGTTCGGTCCAACAACTGCGAGCAGCATGATCACCACCACCATGGTCGGCAACAGTGTCTTCAGGGAACTCATGTTTTTTCCTGTCAACCAAAAACGCAAATGATGAAGCTTGACTGTAGGGCCCCACCTTCCAAGCACCGTAGGCTTATCGGAGCGTACACGGTAGTGCCAAGCGAGGTATGCATCATTTGAGCTATGGCGCTTTTCCAAAATTTTAAAGTCTCACCATTTTGACAAGACCCAATTTAAGAAACCCAAAGTTACACAGAACTTGTCGGCCGTGGCCCCCGACGCATGTTGGGAAAAGCTAGTCCAGTTGCCTTGAGTGAGAGAAAACGCAAATTTTCGATTTCGCGATAGGAGGCACGGGTTTGCTCAAGGTTTGGCCTAAGCCTAAGCCTAATAGTAAGCCTAAGCCTAAGCCCAAGCCTAAGCCTAAGCCTGAGAAAACGGGAAGTCAATTTTGAAACTGGACTAGCTTTTCCCAAAATGCGCCCCCGACTTCCACAAAAAAATCATTTCCCTGCGACTTCGCACGCGCGATTGCGGGAAAGATATAGTTGACATGTTTGCAAAAACGTTCTTCTCTTTTTTTGCTGACAAAAACCGGTCAGGGTCAAACGTTACCCGACGCCAAAAAATTAATATGGCATATCGGGCTTTCGTACCCGAGAAACACGATGGCTAGCCAAGCCCGACCATGCTAAACCCCAACATTGTATTCCCTGAAATGCAACAACAATCACGGGTCGCTGCTTGGAAAGTGGGGAGTTTTCGACTAAATGACGCAGTTGAGACCAAGTAAAATCGGTTGGCCGCAACTGAGATCACCGTTGCGCTTTGCATTGGTGGTGGACAAAGACTATGCAAACATTATTGTATCACAAAATCACACGGCGTCGTCTGGGCGGTAATGTTTTTGCGCCCAACGATCACACTATGTGCAATCCTAACGAAAAGCTCACAAAAGAATTGATTATGAATTTTAGCAGGCTGTAACACAATAAACGGCGTGTATTGAGACTTTATGTTCAAGCATTGTTTTGTTTGTTCAAAACGCGGCTCCATGCCGTGACTGTGGTTTCATTAGCTTTTGTCTGGTTGCATGGCCCAAAGCATCTAGCCGTCGGGAAAGACATCATGACAAACACGATTTTCACACCGAATTTCAGTTTATGCCAAAAACATAGCAGAAAGGAAGTAGGAATTGATAAAATGCAGATTATTATTTCCTCACAACATTGTATGCTGTCAATAATCGGATCGATGGATTACAGACCAAAGAGAAATAGGGCCTCCAGTGATTATAAATAAATTTCGTGGCCTCGTGTCAACCAGAGAACGTGTCCACAGTTTGTGTGAACGAATGGTCATGGTCGAATGGCGATAAGCGTGACGTCAGTACTGCAATTTTGTTAAAAATTTTGACATTGAATTCATGCCAGGTTACAGATTGGTGCTGCACCAGGTCATCGTCATAGTTTTTATATTACTGTTTGTATGAGATCAACGTTGACCTAATCATCTTCGTACCATTGAGTGTCGATTCAGTATCCAAAGAGATCTTATTCCTTTATGGTACGGTCGTTGACACATCATCACGGGCTCGTCTCTCATACAGAACGTTCAATATATTATGTGCGTTACATACGTATGTACATGTACATCAGTTTTGTGTCAACCACACAGCAATTAACCGAAGAATCACCCTCACACCAAACTAACAGAAGTCCTCCATCACATTACGTCGCTCATCAGGCGGTTGCCGGTTATTTTCGCTTGCTTCTCGTGCATCCGATTCGGCACCAACGGGTTTATCATCCGGCAAGGATTGCGCAATCGATGGTCGTTTGGTCACTCGCGTCGTCTTTGTTGCAAGTTGTCGTCGAGGGCGGATTGCGCCGCACCGCCATTCTACTGGCCCTTTCTTGTCGGCGTGATACTTCTTAACGTGCCAAACGGCGTCTCTTCTCGTGTTGAAGTACGTTTTGGGACAGATGTAGCATTGGAAATGTTTCTTGGTTTTCTTGTGCACCTGACTGTGCGCTCCGACTGCGTTCAAACCGCAGATTTCACACGTTTTCTTGGTTGGTGTGCTTCTAATCTTGGAGGCTGACTTGTTGTTGGTGGGTGCGGGCTGTTTTGATACGCTGACGCTCACCGGTTGAGATGATGCTGGCACCGATTCGGTCTGAAACTAGTGAAAATTTTCGAATGATCATAATCGTGGTAACCCAGTCATTGAGCCGATTAAGCGTTTGCACGACTGCTACGTTAGTTGCACATGACTTATGACAACAATGACCAACCGTTTCAGCCGTAGCATCGCCATAGTTCGTCACTGAGAGTTCACTGTGCGATGCTGGTGGACGGGGCACGGCGTTGAGGGATGACATCACGAAAAGTTTCCTCTTGTTGGACCTTTTGAGCGAGTCGTCTCGGCGCTGGTCGAGGGAATCGAGATTGGGATTGATCTGAAATAAAATGAACAGCATTTGCTTTGTTTCACGCCCACTATTTTCAATGTCCTAAAACAAGCAGTGATATTTTGAAGTGCTGTGAATCCAACTTGTGTTTTGCGTTTGAGGTCATGTTGTAATCTAGGTGCATGTAGCAGACTGACGATGACCTGATGCACAGCTGGTCTGTGAAAACTGGGCGTTAATGCAGCTTATGGTGCATGAACAACCTGTGGTTATTGATTATTCTGTAGCAACTGACGTAAATAACGAGCGACTGGCTCAATAATATTCTGAATTAGACAACCCTCAAACTGACCGGCACAATGCAGTGTTTGTGACTCGGATGCTTTTTCTTCTGATGCGCACGCGCGTTGTGTTTGTGCAGAAAGTACGCCTCGATGCACAAGACGCATTTCACCGTTTTGTTGATCGGATCGTGCAAGTTGTCGTGTCTGTTGCGAGCACTCATCGATACACCGCACACTGTGCAAGTGAAACGATTGTGCTTTGTTGTGGTTGGTGGCAGTTTGTCGGTGGTGGGCAACTGAAATGTGTATCAGGCGGTTCGGCTTACAATTACCATGGGAACTGCGCATTGAATTGACTGACAAGAGGTGCAACAGGTAATCATCAATGCGATTTGTATGTATGTGTATAACATCCTATACATCACGCCGCAGCCAGTTCTAAACTTTCTGTGAAAGTAGTCGCCATCGCCACAGCAGCTGATTATCAATACACAAGGTTCCGCGGACGTGCATACTGTCACATGAAGCGTGTTGGTTAGCGTTGTTATTATGCCTATCGGTAACATGGAGGCCTCGCACTGCTATTAAAGTTCAAAGCCTACATAATAATTAATAGCAAACACAAACTTCCAACCGTAACCTGTCGTGTTTCCTCAGGATGAACATTTACATTTCCCACATAAGGCAACATGTTCTTCGGTTCTCCACAATGCACCAGATCGTAATGTTTCTCATAATCCGCGCAACGCGCGAAAAATGTTCGTTCACAGTCACCGCACTGGATGGTCTTGTTAGTCGGGTCGTGTCTGACATCAAAATGGTCGTCACTCAAGTCGGGCTCGCTGCACAATTGGCATTTCGCGCGGGTGACGTTTTGGAATTGTGATGTTTCAATCATGTTGTTCGGCTGATTTTCGATCAACACAGCTGCCGCCGGTGTTTGCTCCTCAGCAACACCATTCTTCGTTTCCAGAATGGGACTTGAATTGTCGACTTTCGGTATTTTCGCCGGTGTCGCTACGCGTGCCGGATTTCTGTCTTTTGATGACAAACGACTGTGTTTCGGGAGCGAACGTTTCGGTGGACTGATCGGTTGTTCAATTGGAGTCACAGCAACGGCATTTGGATTCTGATTCTCAATCGTCTCGACACGTTCAGATATGTGACTTGATTCCTGTGGTTTCAGCGCCATGGAAGTGCTTTGTGACATCGGGATGCAAATCGGCGTTGTTGGCTGGGTGCTGGTTTCGGTCGGGGCCACTTCGGGTGTGAATGTGACGTCAGCGGAAGGGCTTGGCGAAGTGACGGGTAGCTGAATAATTACATTTATTTCATTGCAGGTACCATGGATGAAAAGCAACTCTTGGTGATTGGATCGGACATACATAGGCCCTGTCTACATACGCAAGTGTAGTACACCTATTTTAGAATGCCTGAGATGCATTTGGTGCGAATAAACACTTTCATGACACCATCATTTCCACCAGCACAAAAAGTATCTGAGACGCGTGGAAATAGACCTACACATTGATCGAAGTCGGTTGATCTTCGAACGTGACAAATGCAGTAATGATGCGATACGATAGGCTGGTGTTGGCATTATGTAAAAGTGTGGTGAGGAAAATTAATGGATTTTAATTTTAAGGTTCCAATCCAAAACTTGTTCACGCAAAGCTACATACAACTCGCAATAAGAAATTTGATGTGCTGGTCCTTGTTATCATGCACATTTTCAAAAATAGGACAGTTTGTGCGACTGTCGTGGTCCATTGCTCGCTTTGAATGATGAATGCACACTAATAAAACCAGAAACACTAGTGATTAAAGTCATAACACCGGTCGAAAACGCAACAAACCTGCACAGTCTGTGGTTCAACGGACATTGATTCCTGCTTGTCCGTCCCACGACCACAATACTGGTCCATATGCTTGTCAAGCTTTGCCTCCAAAATGGGATCAAACTGCTTGCGACAGTGCACAGTGAGGCAGTGCTCCACGAAACGTTGCTTGGTCGGCCATGCCGTGCAACAGCTGAAATGTAACATCCCAGGAGTCTTTTAGGTCGGATATTTTTTCCATCTAAAACTTTGAGTTTGTCATAGCCACAATCAGTCATGATTACTGGCGATCGGTCATCATTGTTATCATGCTTATTGATGACCATGCGGCGCGTATGCCGGTGCACGACCGTTGGGGGTATTGCTTATGTCGATGTGCTGGTGCACTGCCTAGGAGGGTATCGGTGAACAAAAAGGTCGAAATAGGCATCCCTGAAAGCAGGGCGCAAAATACTGCGCATTTCTCACAAAAACGAGAAAATATTGGTTTCAATCTCAAAAGCAAACTAACGTGTCACAAACGTACGGACAGTATCGCAGATGCACGTAGGATAAATGTGCACGGAAATCATGCTCAGTTGGCATTGTTGAATTGCATTCAATTTCGGGACACGTGAACATGTTGGAATCGGGATGAATTGATGAGAATATTTCGTGGGTGTTTGTCAAATCACTGCTGGAAAGTTGAAGACAAAATAACTCAAAAGCGCCTCTGACGTTCAATTGAAATCTAGTTGGCTGGCCTCCCAAACATGCGACTCTTGAAGACACTACAGCGCGCTGATGTCAGAATTTGCCAAAATTTCAGACTCGTCAATTTTCAAAACGCGCGCGTGGTGGAAAAAAACGTTGGTGCGTGCAACAAAACAAAAAAACATAGATGTACACGATAGATGTGTGTGTGTGCTTGTTCACAGAGAGAAATGTGCCCAGACTTTTGCAAACAAGAGTCCAAGTGAGCATTCATGTGGTGGATCACGCGTTAATAACTAACGGTTATGTTGGTGCTTTGTGCACAGGGTCTCCCTCTCTTTTCTTGCCTTTGGTTGGGTATCGCGTGCGTTGCGCTTTTATTGCTTTTTCACTGTTGGTCGAGATAATGTGGCTTCTGGCTGTGTAGCTCTGCACTCAAAGATCCAGCTTTCGGCCAAGGGGGGGGGCAAATCCCAAAAGTCATTTTTATCTGGTGTATGTTTAATTTTTCAAAAATCGTTTTTATCCAGTGCTTGTTTTTATTGGGCGATTTGCGCCAAATTCCACACAGAATATGAGCATGCGTTCGTAGCGCGCGCAAATTTTGCGCTTTTTGCACGCGCGACAGTCAAGTTTCAATAATATGGGCGTATCTGACGCGCGAAGCACGCGATTTTTGGACCTTTGAAGTGTATTAGAATGAAAATCCTGCTAGTTAGGTTCCTTTTTTCCAAAACGGTGCCCCCCTTCAGGGGACCCTTTGACCAAAGGGGGCCTAGGCCCCTGTGGCCCCCCTGGATCCGCTGCTGCAAGTATGTACTTAGTGGTCTTCTGTTATTCTCACAAGAGCCACCTGCTGTTTGGGCATGCCATTTGCCATGCTTGATATGCAGTGCGGCGTGAAACAAAATAAATCATCAGAAAATGACCCCGAGCTGTGAAAGCAATAGTGTGGAAAATCGAGAACACCAAAAAGACTGGAAATGAAAATAAAAATGCCAATGAGATGTGTTGAGGAGATCATATGAAAAGTGCTTCCTGGGGAGGAGGATTTGGGTTTGAGAACTGCAACATCTTTCGAGTCATATGCATATGCATATGCATCCACCCGTATTCACTTAGGGGGTTTCGCTCCACATTCCTTCGAAGTTCTGGAAGTCAAAAAGCTCAGGCCCCGTGGAATTACCTTAACCTAGACCTTAGGCCGCTCTCTGACAAAAGCAAAAAGCAAAAAGTTTTTCAGCATAGTCATCATCCACAGCGCACGCCAAACAGCCTCTGAAACATTTTGTTTGAGCATCACTGTGGTTTAGGTCGCCTAAGTAACTTTTTGGTTGCCATTTTCTCTTTTATGCTAGCGTTTTTATGTCAAGGTGTTAAAGTGCAAGGGACATAATTCATATTTGGAAAATGGGACCATTTTTTGTTGCTGGAACTGAAAGCCGCAATCAAGGTGACCATCCTTCAAAAAGAAGTACCGTCGAAAAGTGTCAAATGAACTGTCAAAAAGTGTGCCAAAGGTGCACCTCTGGGAGTATAAGCACCAACTGATCTAGCCGCCCCCCGGACTTGATTTTCAGGCATCGTACGGAAGCAGCACATCACCGAACGAACGAAGTTGGAAAATCGATGTTGCACGATATGATCGTCACACCGACGGAGTAAGTTGAAAAATCATAAGTCCTTCAAAAAGGCTCATTTCGCGATTCTGAAACCGGTTCTGGAACCGGTCAAATTTGCCGTATTGGTTTATGTTTCATTGAAGTGCACCAGTGTCGGTGTCCACTCGTAGAGGTCGATACCTTTGGTGGACCACCTTCTGTTGCGTCCCCAATGTACATAGTCTTATATATGTAATCACCAAAACATTTTCAGTTCGATGTGTCAACAAGTGTCAACGGATCGGAAGTCAAATGAAAATGTTTCGGTGATTACATATATATGACCATGTACATTGGGGACGCAACAGGTGGTCCACCAAAGGTATCGACCTGCAAATGGACACCGATGCTGGTGCACTTCAATGAAACATAAACCAATACGGCAAATTTGACCGGTTCCAGAACCGGTTTCAGAATCGCGAAATGATCCTTTTTGAAGGACTTATGATTTTTCAACTTACTCCGTCGGTGTGACGATCATATCGTGCAACATCGATTTTCCAACTTCGTTCGTTCGGTGATGTGCTGCTTCCGTACGATGCCTGAAAATCAAGTCCGGGGGGCGGCT
The DNA here is from genome assembly GCA_030248065.1 of Rhynchonema sp. JSB1_4. Classification (NCBI taxonomy): domain Eukaryota; kingdom Metazoa; phylum Nematoda; class Chromadorea; order Monhysterida; family Xyalidae; genus Rhynchonema; species Rhynchonema sp. JSB1_4. The sequence goes on from JASAMV010001045.1 coordinate 20,318, forward strand.
AGATCAGTTGGTGCTTATACTCCCAGAGGTGCACCTTTGGCACACTTTTTGACAGTTCATTTGACACTTTTCGACGGTACTTCTTTTTGAAGGATGGTCACCTTGATTGCGGCTTTCAGTTCCAGCAACAAAAAATGGTCCCATTTTCCAAATATGAATTATGTCCCTTGCACTTTAAGGTTTAGGTTTGGTTAACGTGTAGGTTGAGGTAATTCGGCCTCTGTGGACCGGGCCCAGGTGGTGGTGCCCAGAGATAGGAAATAGGCCGGGTAAAGTCGGCCCGGCCCGGTCGGCGAAAAGTCCGGCCCGGCCCGGCCCGGTCAGCCAATTTTCAAGTGCCTAAAACTGAAAAATCCAAAAAGCTGAAAAAATTCGAAAATTTCCTGCAGAATACCTGTTTTCACTGGTGAAGCTGGGGGAGGGGTAGATTGACGCGCCATCCTGATGCAGTACGTCAAGTCGCCGCCCCGGCTGGTACAGTAGTAGGTAGGTGTTGGTATAATTTTTGGCTCAAAATGGTTAAAATCGGTATTTTTCACTCCACGTCGACATAGGCGAAAAATCGCGCGTGACGCGCTAAATTAGCGCTTAAGAGTACATTATCATCAACATCAATATGTAGACATAAAAATTTTGTTCCCGGATGACCCCCCTAGCTCGGCCCTCGGCCGGTCAGACAGTAGCAGTGGTGTAGCTACCCAGGCGGGGCGGCAACCTGCTGTACCACCAAAAATGTGGGGCGGCAACCTACCTACTGTAGCGGCCGAGCTAGGGGGAACAAATTTTTTTAGGTCGAAATTTAGATGAAAATGTGCTCTAAGACGCTAATTTGGCGCGTAGCGCGCGATTTTTCGCCTGTTTGGAGTGAAAAATACCAATTTGTACCATTTTGAGCCAAAAATAGCAACTTACTGTGCCAGCCGCCGGGCGGCGACCTACCTACTGTCCAGGATGGCGCGTCAATCTACCCAGTGTTGGAGGTGGGGGGGGGGGGTTTGGGGGGTAGCCCCCCCCAGTACAGTAGGTATCCCCCCTCGCCTGGTACAGTAGGTATCCCCCCGATGTCTGGCATAGTACAGTAGGTATCCCCCGATTTTCACCCCGGTACAGTTGGTATCCGGGTATCCCCCGATTTTGCCCCAAAAGTGCCAATTTTTGACCAAAATGGCCAAAATTAGTGTAAAATCAATGGTTTTTACCTCAAATTACCCAAAATTCGCGCGCTACGCGCGCAAATACTACGTTTTCACACGATTCCACACATAATAAACACATTAAAAATTTTCACCCAAAAACCTAACCCCCCAACGCTCCCAAACCCCCCTGGGACCGAGGTACATAACCCCCCAGGCCATGGGCTGCGGCTCTGGTACAGTAGGTATCCACCTCTCCGAGCGCGGTACAGTCGGTATCCCCCTCCAGAGTAAAGGCAGTCTACAGGAGGTTGTCACTCAGCCCCCGAATACCGTAACCCACCGTAATATTGATCTGCAAGGATCGTGTCGAGACCCTGTTGTATTTTATCTATGTTTTGCGTGTTAGCGCCAACACCAACCAACATTTCGAAGTTTTGGTGGTCGCAGCGCATGATGACAATTTCCTGCTTGCTGCCGCTAATACACGTGTCGATAAGCAGCGATCAGCATGGGTCTCGCAACGATCTCACTTGCGGTGGGTTACGGTATTCGGGGGCTGAGTGACAACCCCCCGTAGACGAGACTGCCTTTACCTCCAACACTGCATGGCATTGCGTTCAAAACATCAGCTGTGAAACGAAAGGAGATTAAACAAGAATTGATCAAAAAGCAAAAAGGTTCGTTGCGTTCCAAAAAATCATTAGATTATGCCTTGTTTGAACGCATGCGCCAACGCGCCTGATCAGGCACAACAGATTGCATTGCATTGCACTGAAACGTTTGTTTGCTTTCTGCATTGCTTTGCTTTGCTGCTGCTGGTGGTCCGCTTGCTCACGCTGGCCTGGCCTGCTGTGTTGCTGCCACTGCGTCTGCTTCCCCACTTTTTGCCTAAAATAGGAAATTTAGGCCTAAAGTAGGCATTTTCAGGCATAAAATGAGTGATTTTTGGTCAATGTCGTCAAAAATCGCCAAAAATACCCTTTTTATTGAAATTTTTTTCCAAAGGGATGCGAGAAGCGAGAGCATTGTGTGCAGTGCTGTGGCTACTTTTGCGGGGCGGGTAGGGTACATAGGTGGACAAAATCGGGGCGGGTAGGGGGGTAGTGTCCCTGGGATCTTGGGGGGGGGGAAATCCGGTTTGGGGGGGGGGGGAGGGGGAAGATTTTTCGGGGCGGGTAGGGTACAACACAAGTTTTTTCGCGTGCCTGTTTTTATGTACTAAAAAGTACATATATCGCGCGCAGCGCGAAATTTTTTGCACCTTTTAGGGTTTTCGGTCGAAATTTTGGCATTTTTTACCGAAAAATGGGCATTTTGGGGGTAAAAATCGGGGCGGGTAGGGTACCAGGGCGGCAGGGTAGTACTTGGGGGGTGGGGGGTCCCCCCCCAAATTCATCTATCTATCGTCAACACCTTTTGATTTCATCTATCTATCGTCAACACTTATGGGCAAATCTATCTATCGTCAACAAATTCTGGGAACAATCTATCTATCGTCAACACATTTCGACACCAAAATGGGTATTTTTGCCTCAAAATCGGTATTTTTTGTCCCAAATAGGCAAAAAATCGCGCGCTACGCGCGGATTTAGTATATCTGAGTGCATTTTCATTAATATTTACACATTATTACCTACTTAGTACACTATACTATACCTTGATTTTTGGCGACCCCCCCCCCACCATCTATCTATCGTCAACAAGTTTGGGTCGACCCCCCCCCCCCCAGATTTCGGACTTGGGTCATCTATCTATCGTCAACACATTTCGGGTCCCAATCTATCTATCGTCAACACCCTGACCAAGTACTACACTGGCGGGTAGGGGGGTAGGGTACCAGAGCGGGGCGGGTAGGGGGGTAGCGTACCAGGCCGGGGCGGGTAGGGTACCATTGGGGGGGGGACCCCCCCCCCCCCCCCCCCCCCCCCCAGCCACAGCACTGATTGTGTGACTGTTGTATTTAGCAAATTATTGAAAAAATTAATTTGGAGCCAATTCCAAAAAGGGGCTGAGTCAAATTTTCGACCTCAGAAAATCACTTTTCTCCAAATTTGGGCCCTCCCCGACTAAAAAGAGGCTAAAACAGGTGAAAACAAGGCTTTTTCGAGCCCTGAATACCGTAAAAACCTAAACAGAGCCCCCCGGAATAGAGCCCCCCTCGGAATATCGATCGAAAATAACACCGGATTTGGAACGCTCTCGCTGAGAAACGAAAATAATTTTTTGAAAATGGGGTCAGTGAATTAATAGAGCCCCCCTTGTATTTAGGTTTTACGGTACACACGCGGCACTTGTTAAGCCATAAAGAAGCAAAAAACTGCCGAGAAGTAGGTGTTTTGCCCTTCGAAATTCCTTTGCAATTTATTTTTAATAAAAACGTTTTTTTTTTCAGGAAAAAAACCGTTTTTTTTTCAAAAATGTAAATGACTGACCCACTGGGCACTATAGTGCGTTTGAGTGCTTGTGCTGTTTTTTTTCAAACATGAGAACTATTTTTTTAGATTGGAGAGATTCATAACCAAGGCTTGAAAAAATGACAGGTGGTTTCCCGTGACGAACACGGCTGGTGGACCAATTCACAATTCTGCGGCGACTCTCCCCAATCGGGTCGGGTTCTTCAGTCAAAAAAGAAGAGGACACTTTGTCGATCGATAACATTGCCGATCCGTTGACTTTTCTCACTTCAACCCAATGGTTCGTTCACATCCTGATCCTTTGCTGTTTTGATCGTCTGGTGGTACGTAACTCGCAATTGTGGGCATTCCTGGAAAGCCGTAAAACTTCTAAATCGGCAATGAAACGGGATAAAACTTTTCCTGGGGTTGTCAGGGGCGCTGAGAACGATCATAGAAACCATTTTGAAATCGCAGCAAAGCACAAACAAAAAAAACCTGAATACCTGACTGAGCCTGAGTAATCCTGACACGCTGCTTGACGCTCTTGTCCAGCTGTTTGTACCTTATGCCCAATGGTGTAGCAGGGAGGTGGGGGGTCCCCTTAGGTACAGTAGGTAGGTAGGTTGACGCTCCATCCTGATACAGTAGGTAGGTCGCCGCTCGGCGGCTGGTACGGTAAGTTGCGATTTTTGGCTCAAAATGGTATAAAATCGGTGTTTTTCACTCCAAATAGGCGAAAAATCGCGCGCTACGCGCGAAATTAGCGTTTTAGAGTACATTTTCATCAAAATTTCGACCTAAAAGATTTTGTTCCCCCATAGCTCGGCCGGTACAGTAGCACTGGGTAGGTTGCCGCCCCACATTTTTGGTGGTACAGTAGGCATAGTTTTTTTTTCAAAATTCACTGGGTGCAACTTGCACCTAATATGTCAAATTTTAGGTGCAACTTGCACCTGGAATTTTGTTTTATGAACAAAATGTGAAAAATCTAGGTGCAAGTTGCACCTAACCTCCAATTTTTAGGTGCAATTCTGAAATTTTAGGTGCAAATTGCACCTAAAAAGTGTCTAAAAAAACCTATGACAGTAGGTTGCCGCCCCGCCTGGGTAGCTACACCACTGCTTATGCCTGAGTTTATGTTTAGGCTTAGGCTTAGGCACCAGCCAAAAAACCTGTCGGTATACAGCATAAAATCCGAAAAAAGTTCAATTTCACACTTTGTGGTGGTGGGCCACTCTGGGATTCGAACCAGTAAAAGCCGCCAGAGCACCAACGGCAACCGATATTTTGGCAATTATTTGGGACAAACGGCGGAATGCATGAAGATCTAATAATGTGAAAATATTTTTCATCGTCTTCAGCATCACTGAAAGCTCCTGGAAAACATTTATGTCATTTCTGAGCCAATTTGGTCTGTTTTGGTCAGGTCCCGTATATTCCGGGAGTGCCCAATTGTGTTGACCTAAGCATCTGACGATCAGCTGCTGCACCGCACCGTCGCAACTGGCCTGTCTTATGAACAGCATATGAGCGCAGCGTCGAACAGAAAATCGGTGCACATCAGTGGTGTAACCCAAGCGGGGCGCAACCTACCTCGTGTACCGGCCAAAATTTTTTTGTGTCTAAATTTCGATGGAAATGTACTTTAAAATGCCAGTTTCGCCCGTAGCGCGCGATTTTTCGCCTATTTGGAGTGAAAAATACCATTTTTAGCCAAAGATCGCAACCTGCTGTGCCGGCCGGGGGGGGGGGCAGCGAGGCGACCTACCGACTGTACCAGGATGGAGCGTCAACCTACCTACCTACTGTACCTCGGAGCATTGTAGTTCCGGGGGGAGGGGGTCCCCGATAAGGTACAGTAACCGCCCCGACCAAGGTACACTAGTACACTAACCGCCTCAATTTTTGCCTAAAATCGACATTTTTAGGCCTAAAGTGGGCCTTTTTAGTCCTAAAATGGGTGATTTTAAGTTCAATGATGTCAAAAGTCGCCAAAATGCCCATTTTATGGAGATTTTTTTCCAAAAAGGGGTAAAAATTGGCCAACTTTTCTACCTCAAAAAGTGACTTTTTCCTGAATTTGGGTCTTCTCCCTTCCCCCCAGGGAGGTACACTAACCGCCGCACGGAAAAAGGAGTAGGTATGGGCAATACATCTGCTCATGGCGCTTTTTATACACACAGCGCACGCAGCAGCACACGCCATTTTCTGAACAAAATGTACACTTTGAGCGAGTGTCATGCTTTGATGACTGCCTTTTAATTATCCGGTTTTTATTTGCTGCTTGACATAGCACTTTTCTGCGCCGTTGCAAAATTTGGTTGGGGATGTTTCAACTCATAACTGCAGAGCATACATGCATTCATTGATGGCAGTAATGTGGCCTGCAACCTGTGTGTGCGAGTGCCATGAGCTGGCGGATTGCCTATACGCTAACCGCCGCGCCGGACCAGGAACTACACTGCCTCGGCCTCGGAGGGGGACCCCCTCCCCCCCGCCCCCAGCTGCGCCAGTGGTGCACATTTGATGTGCACAGCGACGTTCATAATAGCAAAACTGAGGTTTTTGGCAAACGTCGCGCTGGATTTTTTTTGAGATGACCATTGAGTACTGCGCGCAACAGTTTTTTTTCATACAAATCGTGCTTTGTTGTTGTGTCATGCAACATGAAAATAGCTCCCACCTACATTTGAAAAAAATTTTCTGTTCGCAAAGCCATGAATGTCTGCAGAGCTGTTTTTGAAAACTGGTTTTTAATCGCGAAAAGTGTAATACCAAATACCTTGAAAAAACATGCCGATACCCGATACTTTTTGGATGCCGATACCTCACAAGGTGATGTGTAAACCACATGACATTGTGTGGCAAGCAGTTGTGACAGAAAATAATAATTTTTCAGCAACCGAAAGAAGAACTGCTATTATCAGATGAGCCAGCGCCGCAGCGACCGAAACTGGAACGCCATGCTTGGTGAAACATCAGCTGAGAATCTTGGTGCTCGTATTCGAGCTTAAATAATGTACATAAATGTTGTTTACGTTCCTGGCAGTGTACAAATTGATTCAAAATGTGGAATGTTGTGTGATAAAGTGCAATTTTTGTTGTTCTGTGACTTGATATTTTTGTCAAGCCACTGGAGTCATCCAGACTGGTTGCTCGCGCCACTACTTGACATGAACTTTGAAGTTTGTTTAGTTCAAAGGTCCCTAAATTCACTCAGTACCCTAAGGCCTATTTTTGGGCAGGCGTTACGTCACTCCTTCCTCCGGTCACCATGTACGTGTGTTGTGTGGAGGAGTGTCACGCACCACTGCAGTCCTCGCATGATCTACGGGCCCATCTCGCTGCTATCCATGTCAGATACAAACCGTATCAATGTGATATGTGAGTTTAGAAGGATTGTGTTCTTTTGGGATTCCTTGGACGGATGATGTCCTCATTCTGACGGTGCAGTTTGAGCTCATATGTGACTAGGTCGATACCCGACGTATTCACTTTTGAAAATTTCGTTTTCGTTGTTTATTACTTTAGTTTTTCATGAAATCTGGAGTTTTCGTTCATATTTCAAGCTCGAGCGATAATACAACAAGCAAGCTTTGCAGCTGCGTGCAATCCCATCCGACCGAACAGCGTTTGGTTGAGCATCATCATAAACAACATGGACATGCCGAGAAGTTCAGGGTTTGGTTTTTGCCAATTTGATTGTGCGTTATTGGGAACCAATTTGTGTTACTAATTTGTTATTGTGTGCTATTGAGAATGGGAACTGAACGTGCCAGGAAGACTCGTTATCAATAAAACGGATTTTTGCGTGCTGGAGTTAAGACTCATTATGGATTTGAAAATGAAACGGATTAAGTGGAATCCAGCTGGAGCTTGGTCCTGAACCAAGACACGGACTTAGGCTTGAGCTTAGGCTTATGCTTACGCTCACGTTTATATTTAGGCTTGGCTCAGGCTCAGGCTTAGACTCAGGCTGAATGCACGCGGAGCATATATACAACATACATAATGAGCCTTCCTGGGAATCGGCCCTGGGGGAAGGCTCATTACGAGGATTCCGCTTTATTTCAAATCCATAATGTCCATACGTCTTCCCTCCAGAGCCTCTGCAGTATGAACTGATTACAATAGTAATGAGTCCGAATTGAATGAAGCGACTCCAGAATGACTCCGTGCTTTGACTGCGGTGCAGCAGGCAGGGTTTTTCTTTTCAAATTTCCCCACCAGCAATTGGCTGGTAAAGTTGGAAAATCTGCTAGCCAGAATGACGGAAACTACTAGCCAGCAGCGATAAACCTCAAAATTACACCAGCCTACTGGCTGGTAGACTGAAAATCTACTAGCCAATCTGAACTCTAGCCAATGGCTAGTCAATTTGGTCAAAAAATCCCAATTTGGCCCAAGCCAAAAAGTAGTGCCTCGCCGGTGCTGGTGAACCTCTCAAAGCAAATGAGAGCTTTTTTTAATTTCACAGGCCACAGTCAACGTCGATGTAAATCTCTTGGACGAGCTTGAAAATCTGATGAAGCAATGTGAACCGCAAGTTAACGCACATGCCGATCAAAATACAGCGATTCCATTGCTGGTATGCAGAATAAGTTTTGTTCAAGTAAGGTTTCTTCACAATGGTCGGTATGCACTTTGCTGGCATGGTCAAGCCAGATGTGGCCGGGGGGATTGGGATGGACCATATCTTGTGATTTTGTTGCTTTTGTGGTTTTGTCCAGCGTAAAAGTTGCTCCAAGCACAGAAACAACAAAATCGCAAGATATGACCCAACCAATTTGCACTCCCGACCCGACCATGCCAGGGAGGTGCATACCGGTCAATATGTTTCAATATTACATACGCCGCAACCGTCAGCGACCATGGCTGACCATCAACCTGCCAGTTCAAGTCTGAGTCGGGCGAGCAGTGTGCAAAGTCGGGTGCAGAATGGTTGGCATTTTCTAATTTTCACGCAATCAGTTTTAAAGGATCACGACTGCGGTTGTTTCGAATAAAGGTGTTTAAAATTCCAGGCCCTGCGGCGTCCCCAATGAGCACGTTTATTGAGCCCTCATCCACGCCTGATTATCATTACGATTTCGGCAGCACAGGAAAGACGAGTCCGAAAGTACCTAAATTGTTATTTTTGTCTCCTTTTTGTCTTTTTGATATGCTATTTTTATTTGGCCCAGGTGCATCGCGACTCATCCGCGTCCTATATGGATAATTACGAGCAACAACAACACACAGATGGAGTGTCGCTCAACTTTGCTCCTGATAATGAACAACCAATCGATAAACGCATGTATGAAACATCAACGGTAAACTCGGCTTGGCTGCGTTTTTTGTGCTTTGTTTTTTGTCACACTGTATGTCATCGAATGACAATGGGCATGATAACAATAATACTACTCTGTTCCCAAAAGTTCTTGTGAAGTAACCTCATAGTGCATTGACCCTGACGACAGTGTTGGAGCTGGGGGGGGGGTTTGGGGTAGACCCCCCAGTACAGTAGGTATCACCCCTCGCCTGGTACAGTAGGCCCTGGTACAGTAGGTATCCCCCCGATTTTGCCCCAAAGGTGCCAATTTTTGACCAAAATGGCCAAAATTAGTGTAAAATCAGTGGTTTTTACCTCAAATTACCCAAAATTCGCGCGCTACGCGCTCAAATACTACGTTTTCACACGATTCCACACATAATAAAAACATTAAAAATTTTCACCCCAAAACCTAACCCCCCAACCCCCCTAGGTACATAACCCCCAGGCTGTCGGCTCTGACTAGGTATCCCCCTCTCCGAGCCCGGTACAGTAGGTATCGCCCCTCCAGAGTACCTCCAACACTGCCTGACGATGAGTTTGTGCAAGAGCGGGTCTAACAACAAATTGGTGTTGCAGCAACTTGAATTGGCATTTTGCAACGTTCCGCTAATTCCAGAACCGTTCACCTGACCAAACGAGCAAACCACGTTTCCCCGGTCCTCGGCCTTGTCCGATCTGCAGCTTGCCCATGTTTGGTCAGCACGAAAAATGTCACGATCCGACCAACAAGAAATACAAATGCAACACATGCGTCCGGGTGTATTTTGGCTCAATGAAACTTGTTGGACGACATTTCAAGCGATATCACGCCGGTGACAGTAGTGCGAAAGTGATTCCGTTTGATTCGGTGGGTAAGAGATTCTACGGCTTTTAGTCATTCGCGATGTATCGTCGTTTTTTGTCACGTGGCTCGGTTTTGAAATTAATAAAAAACACAACTAGATTAAATTCGATTAAAAACGGTCTTTATAGACTCTTTCAGACTCAGTCACCAGCACCACTGTCCAAGCGACCGCGACTGGATAAATCCGCTGATGTTTCAATGAGGAGTTACGACCAGACGAACACAGAACCGTCCATCAGACTGGATGATAGTGTTGCTTCAATGCAGCAGGTCAGAGTTTGGTTGTCACAACACAGGGTCTATTTTTCAAAAATTACTTTGTGCAACTTGCACTTAACCCCCTTATTTTTAGGTGCAAGTTTGAAATTTTGAGCGCAAGCCCAATGTTGCCAAAAAACCACAAATTCACAAAGTTTTTACTTGGTGTTGTTTCTTCATGCCGGTTATTTGCTTAAAGCGGCACAATAAAGCAAACACACAGCACAAATAGGCTATTCCTAGGGTGGCATTTTCGAAACGGTGTAAAGCTCAGTTGGGTGTAAAGGTCGGTGTAAGCTCGGTCGAAAGCTCGGTCGGTGTCAGCTCGGTGTAAACATGAATCATTCCACGTTAACAGCAGGCAATGTTTCATGTTTACACCGAGCTGACACCGACCGAGCTTTCGATTGAGCTTACACCGACCTTTACACCCAACTCACCTTTACACCGTTTCGAAAATATCACCCCTAGCCACAAAGCTGGCTATTAAGCTAAAAGTTCGACTGTATATGCTTAGGAAACGTATGAACAAGCCGCACAGCGAAAGTTTGACTGGTTCTTTAACGTGTTGTATGAAGAAAAAGGGCGATAATCACATGTGAGGAACACGGTGGTGTTTAAAAAATCTACGTACGACTTGCACCTAGCTCTCCAATTTTACGTACAGTTCTGACATTTTTGGAGCAAATTGCACCTAAAAGTGTCTAAGAAAACTATGTCACAACATGATGCATCAAATTCAAGAAAAGAACGGCTGGCTGTAAATTTGAACTTCGTTTTTGTTCGACCGCCCTCGTAGACCGACCGTAGGAAGTATGTTGGGCGCAAAGGTCAGTGTAAGCTCCATCGAAAGCTCGGTCGATGCAAGCTCGGGATAAACATGCAACGTTAACAGCAAATAATGTTTCATGTTGACACCGAGCTTACACCCAACTGAAGTTTACGCCGTTTCGACAATTCCGCCCTGTTGTGCTTGGCAGCGTTAGCGGAACTCACCACGCCAATTTCTGTTTACAGAATCAATCAACAGGCCAGTTGATCTGCAAAGTGTGCCATCAGACAATGATGCATGCACACGGCCACAACATGCTGCATGACCCTCTTGGCAAGACCGCACAGTGCAGTATTTGTCCACAAACGTACTTCCGCGGATACAGTAACGTGGCGCGGCACATGAACAAATGTCATCCAAACACACCAAATGCACGCGCGATTCCGATTTCAAGTGACAATGTTGTGGTTCGTTAGTTATTGCTTGCTGATATTCCCATCGGGTTTTGAAATGCCATTATGCATGACGTTGTGACCGTTTTTGGGTGTATGTGCGTCTGCGATGCGACATCAGAGTGCGGTGAGAGTCTCTTGCCCTTGTTCATCAACATGCGATGCTCGGTGCACCAGGTCATCGTCAGATGTGTGTTTTCAGGTCGCCGCCCCCAAAATGTTGAGTAAAGATCCGATGGGGAATGTGCCATGCCAGACGTGTGCACGCCCAATGCGCCACACGCACGCGCACGACAACCTGCACGACCCGAAGAACAAACAATACCGATGCAGTGTGTGTCCGCGGACGTATTTTGCCAAACGACACAGTTGGTGGTCACACAAATTGAGCGCACATCAACATGACCACCTAGCTCGAGCTCTACCCATGCACGGTGGGAGTACAAAGGTGCGCGCTTGTATGTTGTTCGTCTAATTGGGTTGGAATCGGTCGTGGACTGTACAGGCCAGAATAATGCACACGCACAGTACCGCGTCACATCTTCACCATCGGCGCATAAGTGCAGTCTTTTCTGCTTTGAATGGATGATTACTGTTGTGAGATAGCACTGACTGATGATGGTCTGGTACACCACCTGTATCTGTCCTAGGGTTAGAGGTCGGGGGGGTACCCGACACCCGACATCTGGAAGTACCCGACACCCGACATCTCAGAAAAAAGCCGACACCCGACAGTTGCAAAAAACCCGACACCCGACATCTAGTTTTTGAAAAAAACCCGACACCTGTTTTTGGACCAACAACAGGCAAATTTTTGCTTATTTGCATCATTTGTGCAATTTTTTGGCTCAAGTTACTGAATTCAAGTATTTTCACACGAAATAAACACCAAAATGTCACATTCTGCGTCATCGGAAACATTCGGTTCGAAGAAAATTTTCTCTCAAAATTCTTCTCTCAGCAAAACTGATGTTTTGAACCGTAAGTGTCGGGTGTCGGGTCCCAAAAAACCCGACACCCGACATCTGGGGGTACCCGACACCCGACACCTACACTTTTTTGGCACCCGACACCCGACAGCCGACACCCGACATCTCTCTAACCCTAATATGTCCTTTCCAGTCGCTGCAGCCGCATGGTGCACGCAGGCGCTATGGTTGCAGCCAGTGCACACAGTTTACGTCAATATACTCCACCAATGTGCATCGTCACATCAAGGTTGTGCATGGCGGTGTCGGCAGGATGATATGGATGAATGAGCAGGTATATCAGCTAAATTTGAATTTTAAGTGCGCTTCACCGCAATCAAGATTTTCAGATACACACCTTACACATACCTGGGTTTGCGGTGTGTCGATTTTTTTCGGTAGAAATACATACATAGCTGAACTCTGAAGCTGACCCAGGTTTGTACCCCCATATCCCCAGCCACATCAGTGCACATGAAAACAGAATTTATACTTTCCGCCAGAGCCAGAGTCAACCGCAGTCCCGGCCTTTGGTCGCCGACGCATGCCGTATCTGTCATCGCACACTGCCGTTTGCTACCGCTCATGACAAACTGCACGATCCAACGAACAAGCGCTACAAATGCAGTGTCTGTCCACACACGTATTGGCACGTTCTCTGTCGTGCGAGGGATCATATCAGCCGTCATCACTCCAAGCAACCCGATGCACGAGTGGTGAGAATGGATGGTGCCGAACTAAGTCCTAAGGTACGTCAGAGGCAGAGACTATTGCAAACAGCAGCGCAGTCAGTGCATCCTCTCTCTAGTGACCGAAAACGACTTATCCTGGTATGTTTTTGACTAAAAGGGTGGACGACAGCAATGGGAGCAGCTCAGCCTGGGCTAAGCGAGATTGATTTTGTGGAGGCTGGAGTTATTCGTAGGAAGCACAACTGGTGGAACTGAAAGAGTAGCTAAACCTGAAAATGAAGATATTTCGGTGGCAACCTCATCTGACCAGTATGCGACCATAACTTAGCAGTGATGAATCTGTTTGAGGAAGAAGCGTCGGGTGCATCTGCTGAGCCGTCCAACACCGACCACGATTTTGCCATTGACGGACGTGTCATGAAACGCTGCACTATTTGTTCGCGGTTCGATAACGGTTAGTCTTTGTATATTTCCTTGAGATTCAAATCCAATTGAAGCATCAAGTTATTCAAATGCACAGTCAATCACCAGCGAGTGCATAACCCAATCGGCAAGCACTACCAGTGCAGTGTGTGTCCACAAACATATTGGAGAACCATTCAACAAGGCCAACGTCACATGACGCGCAGACACAATAACGATCCAAGTGTTCAATTGCTACCGATTGACAAATCAGCTGCTGCTGTTACGGTAGTGTGGTTTGTGTGTACTTTGACCGGCCAGTGTTTTTCTTCCCACCCAAGTTTTTGCGATGTATTGTGCGCTTCTAACGATAAGGCACAGTTTACAATTTAATCTACAAATTTTAATTTCAAAATGCCACTTTTAGGAGCACAAACTAACCTCGACTGGGTGTGCCAGAAGTTGTGGTAACGATGCCAAAGCCAAGCGCGAAAAAATCATTGCTAAGGACATCAGCCTTGAATGTCATTCTCACGAACACCTGAGGAAATGTAAGGCGTATCCTTTTACAGTTTATGCTCTCCAGATGATCTGTTGAGCAGTGCACATGTTTGCAATTGTGCCTAAACGTGTTTTCCCGGTGCGTCAGAACTCTCATCTCGAGAACTTCTGTGCGTTTTTTGTGGTGTGACGTGACGCGTTGTGTGGCTTTTGGCATTGGCAGCTTCCTTTACGAGCCGGGAGCCTGGTGCGGCGCCCCGTGGTCGTTTCCTGATAAACCGACTGGGTTACGTATGGACAGAGCCATAGATCTTGGCTTACTTATACTTCACGGAACACTGGTCTCTCTCGCTTGAACCAAGGTCAGGAGCGGAAAATCGCAAAAATCGCTCTCGGATACTCTCGTCCCACGATCTGAATGTTTTTGGACATTTGACTCGGAAACATGCTTCCCTTGTGATTGACTTTGTGCTCATGAACAATGTTGCACTTTTGTCTCGAACCGCAAAAGCTGTAGCTGATCCTGTTCAGTGCGGCCGGTGATATGTTCATAAGATCAGCGATCGCCCGACCGTAAAACGGTTTTGATCTCTCTCTTTCTCTCTCTCTCTCTGTGTGCATATTCAGTTTTAATGTGCACCGCCCTCTCTCTTTCAGTATATACATCATGGCTTGATATGTGCGGTTGGCAACACGCAACACTCTGGAGTAGCATCTAGCTCGGTATTGTTTGTTTTGGTCTGGTCTTGTTTTTGGCACCAAACCAAAGCCTGGCGCCAAAATAGGTCATTACGTTCATGAAGAAAGTTCATGAATCGGGCAAATCCTTACGTTTGCAACCACAGCTTCTCAGGCCTGTCATGCAGCCGCAAACGGTGTCTGATGCCAACCGGAAGTGAAAAAAACGAGTCTACAATTCAGTGAGTGTCTACATTTTTTAACAGCTGCTCATCCCCGAGATAATATGGAGGTGTTTATTGGACCACGACCACCTACATATCTTGAAAGGGCATTCGACGGCATAAATTTGGACAAACTCCCGCCGAAGTCGACTATGTTCAATGACTATGACTGGAACAATGTTCATAGCCAGCTCGCACTAACGCAACTATGTCAGAACACTGAGCTGTCTGGTTGCCAGTTTTGGCTTTGCGCCACTCACACAGTTATAAGTTCTCAGTTTTCGAGCAGATAAATGAAGATTTTTTGCTTTTCCTCGGTACTGGTTTTTTTCATATGAAGAGTAACGCATGTTGTTCGAATTAAAAACCGTTCCAAGAGGCAGTAAATCAAAAATGCCTAACTGTGTGAAATATTCATCCTATAGAAATGTAGGCCTGAAATTGTTTGCTAGTTCAAATAACAGTTTTGCTTACATTTGTCTTCGCTATGCAAATCGGGGAACCTAGGTATGGACTTCGACTTTAGAATAGGATGGTCGAACTCAAAAAAGTTAGCGACGAGGGCAGCAGTGCACGTTTGCGTTTTGCCCATCCATGTGTGCCAAAAATACAGAAATGCGCATGCGCCTGGCGAGTTTTTGGGATGAGCTATGCTCCAGCTGAATCCGTCACGCACATAGTACTATCGCAACGTTGTAATCGCTCTCTCAGCTATATGGCGCGCACTGGATGTGCTCTTTTCGCTGGCTGGCAGACCTTTTTGAGTTATGGCCCATGTTTTGCTCAATGGAGCTCTAGGTCGCCGTTGTTGCGCCGTATTTTTTGTTTTTTTTCGTACCATGAAGCAAGTGCTCTATGTGCGTGCTATTTTCATGATTCGAAAAGTCGGGCGTCCCTCACCAAGATGCTCTGTTTCTGTCGACAATTTGAAATTTTTCCTTCAAACACCTTTTGGTATTTTTCATTCCAGAAATTTTTGTACCAACATATCACTCCACACAACGTGTCTACTCTAAATGACGAAAAGATCTACCGTACAAACGCGCAAAAACAGCGTCTTTAAAAAAATAATTGCATCTTAAAAACTCTAACAATTCAAAAAATGGCGTCGGCTGCAAAACCCGAACACCACACTCGAGACCCGAATCGGCCGAGAAACAATGAACATCATAAACGCGAAAAACACCACAAACGCGAGAAACATCATCGCGATAAAGAGTCGCCGAACGACCCGAAAATTGTCGGTGCCAGGGGTCAGATGAGGAAGGTCGACTGGAACGATGCCTTTCAGGTTTGAGATGCCAGCCCATGACTTTTTATCTGTTGAGACGCTTACGATTTGGCCGTTCTTCAAATGCGCAAACACTTTCTCATTCTTGCGTTTTTAGTGCACCCTTGTATATGGGTAGAAACCGTGAGCCATACAAACCGTCGCCATCCCCGAAACAGTACATTTCATGAACATGATTGCTTAATTTTTTTGCCGTAAAATGCAATCGTCATGTTTTGTCGGTGGCCGGGAAAATTGAGCAAAGCACATTTGAGCAAGGCCACTTTGAGCAAGTGAAATAGAGCAGGGCCAAAAGAGCAGAGCATTTATTTTGTTCCAATGGCTTCGGCTTAGGCTGATTTTTGTATCAGGCTTAGGTTTAGGCTTACAAAGATTAGTTTTGTGTTTGGGCTTAGGCTTAGGCCTATTCGTTTTTAGGTTCTGCTCCTTGGGACTCTGCTCTTTTTCACTTGCTCAAAGTGGTCTTGCTCAAATGTGCTTTGCTCAATTGCCCGTCCGCCGTTTTGTCATACGACAGCAATGTCATTACAAACGACTTTGCGGCTGGAATTCCTGAAAATGCAACGGCCACCGGCGGTTGCGGACAAAGTCGCACTTGCGCAGTAGAAATCCAACCGAGTATCCCTCAGCAGTAACGTTCAAGCTTGCGCTAGAACAACATTGATTCCACAGATTCAGTCGCGTTTTTGTTTACCCACCTCTTACAATATGTATGAAACCGGATGTGGTGCCTTTCTACAAATACCATGTGGCTTCGGTTTCAACACAGTAATCGGTCCGATTTGATTCAAGTGGACAAAGTTACTACAAGCGCTGAGGCATCACCTTTTTATGCTAATGAATGATGTTAGGAGCAGCGAGAACCACGATTGCTTGTCAAAGCGTGAAACGTTCCGTTAATGCTTCCGAAAAACTGCCTATTTCGCCCCTAAACGCACATGTCCTTTGATATATCACCCCCAAAGGAGCTTAGGGGTTTTCGGTGTGTCACTATTTCTCAGCTAAAGTACAATGTAAGGTGTGTATTTCGCTTCACAATCGAAACGTGGGTAGGTCTGTCACAATGCTCGGTCTTGTCGCATGAGATGCAGCTTAATTGCATTTCTGCATTCCCGGGCCACTGTAACCAGCTACATATATGTAAACATTCCTTTAAGTGGCTAGGTCCTATGACCAAGGGTGTCACTGGCTTTTATGTAACAAACACGTGACTAAACACACACACACACACTTGCCAGTCCGCCTCGGGCGATACACAGTGTATCAACTTATTTTCTAATAATCCGGTACGGTAATTTTGAAATAGGCAACATTAATCGTCGCGTCGTATTAACTAGAAACTGATGTGATGATAAACATTTTGTGCTAGTAACTTGCGAAATATTGTCCTAAGTTTAGACAACCTCCAGGAAGACAACTCCATGTCGCAGAAAAAAATCATTCTTTTTGACAACGGAACCCGGACCCAGAACATTTTGACACGCTCCCGTTCGACGACAAGGAGGAGGCCACGATTAAATAAAGTCCTATCATTGCTCGTGCCTGCGTTGTGCCTTGCACGTCAGTCCAAGAGGTGACATAGAGACGGCCACTGATAAGCCACAACCGGTTGCTGCTTGTTTGCTTAGTACTTCTTGTAAGACATGTATTATGCAGGTACCCGACTTCTGTTTAGGTGCACGGTCTTTTTGCATAATTTGGACATGCTTACACAGATTGTGACTAGTGCTCGAATGGAATTGCTTGTCGGCATCGGGATCCGAATAATTAGTCGGGATCGGGAGTTCTTAACTGGATTGAACGTTTCCGGGTCGGGATTGATAATCGGGATCGGAATCGGGATTACAGTTTTAGGCATAATGTC
This sequence comes from Rhynchonema sp. JSB1_4, assembly GCA_030248065.1. Taxonomy (NCBI): domain Eukaryota; kingdom Metazoa; phylum Nematoda; class Chromadorea; order Monhysterida; family Xyalidae; genus Rhynchonema; species Rhynchonema sp. JSB1_4. Next base: position 38,110 of record JASAMV010001045.1, read on the forward strand.
AGTCACCTTACAGGTGATTTTTCATTAGTCGGGCTAAAAAAGATCTGCAACAAAAACGACGGGTCATTGACGTTTTTTTCGTCCAAACTTTCGTTATCATGCTCAGTACATTATACCAACGTGAACCAACTCTACTTTTAGCAGGTCCGTAATCCCGACAAAAATACAGGGATCGGGAGAACCAATCGGCATCGGGACTTCGGGCGAGGTTGAAATTCTTGGGATACGGACTTTGGGATCGGGATGGGGATCCCGTTCGAGCACTGGTTATGACCTGAAGTCACTGTTTGAGAGAGCTTTCAAACGTTTGGGTCAGATTTTACCAAACCGATGCCGGGTCGGACACCTGCTTTAATACGGTCCTGCGACTGTGCCAATTCACTCAAAGCGTCACGTTTCTGGTACATTTCGTTGCACTATTTGACGCCGTGGGGTACATAGTATTGCTCTTCTTTAGGACTGTAAGCCATACGCGCATAGGAAAGTGCGACAAAGCACCGAATTCATTATTGTAAAGTGCTTAGTTCGCTTCTTTTGGCCAAATTTCATTCTGTTGCGATGCTGCTATAAATGCGCATTCGGAATTTAGAACTCAATCATGGTGTGCTGACACCAGCAACATTCGGGATCGGGTAATGTATGTGTAACTCGTTGCAACCTAAACGGCATGAATATTCTGATCATAAAATTGATGGCATCTTGTGCAGCACAGCCTTCCCAAAACTCCACTCCACGGCAAAACTATTTCAAAGACTTGCCGATAACCAGAACGCCACTGCCATTATTGCTCAAGCCTATAGCATGATGAAGTATGTGCTTCCTGTGTGGGTTAGCCGTACCTGGGTTCAAATTATGCTCTGCTCGTAATAATTTTAGCGAACCGCTGAAAACTCGGTTGGGGTTGAGATCGGTCTGCTTCAAGAATGTTGCGGGATTTGTTGTAGAATGTAGAATTTAGCAGGATAACGGTGGCTTTCAAACGGTAATGACATTAAATTTTATGATTCTCGAAACAGCACGAGTATTCTTGATTGTAAGATTTTCAAGGGTCTGTGACTCCGATCTCGGCACCAAACCGAGATTCAAGTTCCAAGTTCTCTGCGTAACCGTGTTCATTGTGTTGTGAGACCGAAACTTCCTCCTCCCATACCAATCTACCTGTATATCGCATTGGTGGATCCAGGATTCGGCCAAGGGGGAGGCAAATCCCAAGGGTTATTTTTATCTCATGCATAAATAAATTGATTTGTCAAAAATCGTTTTGCTTATAATTGGACGATTCTAAGACAAATACCGCACAAAATGAGCATGCGCGAGATGCGCGTCAACATTGTGGACTTTTTGCAGGTGCGAAAGCCAAATTTCATGGAAATAGATTGATCTGACGCACGAAGCGTACGGTTTTGGACTTATTAAGTATAATCAGAGTGAAATTCCTGCGATTTGGGGGCTCTTTTTCCTTCTTCTCTCCAAAATAATGGTCCCTTTCTGGGTCAACTTTGACCAAACTGGGAGCCTCGGCCCTGGATCCGTAAGTGCTGTGTACTGTGCCTTGCTACATTGCTACAGAATTTTGCTCTGTAAACGGTCACGAGCACCCAATTTTAAAAAAGTCTTTGTCTCGCAATCTGCGCACGATGCGGTGCGATAACACCACCGACAACGACGACCAACATGTTCGCGAACGAATGGCGACAAATACTCGCACAGGTATGCCTGCAAATGCTGTATTTTTACCAGCGTAAAAGTTGCTCATTGTACGTGCAGGGGAACAAGTTTTACGATGGTCAAAAACAGTTCCCCAACTCTGTATCAAAATAACAAATATCAAAATAACACCCCCTTAAGCCAACTTGAAAGTCGTAGTCGAGAAACGACGCCAAATTCGACTGTTCTGTTGACAGGCTCGGTCCATTCGGCAAAAAATATAACCAGGTACACAATGTTGAATCCCCATCCTGAGTTTTGCGCTTATCAGCGCGCAGCAAAGAGCTGTAACACCGTTCAAGCCCAACCACGCGTTAACGACGGGCGACTTGATGCTTTTCCCTTTTTTCGAACAGCCAGCCAGAATTTTGCTGTGTCACTCTGCAAACCTTTAATAACAAAACCACCCCGGTGCTGTTATTAAAAAAGCGGCTCAGCAGGGGTCCACACAAGTGGACATGGTCGCTTTTAAAGGTGCTGGTTAACAACCCTTCGACCGCGCTTGATCTTGGGGGGTAGTATATATAAACAAAGTTTGGACATCGTGTTACTCGACCCTAATCTGGTTAGCCGATTGGTTGCTTCCTGATGTTTCACGGCCACGTTGAAGTTTGCCCCTCGTGAAAAAAACCGAAAAAATTTGAAACGCTGCTGTGACACGAATAGGCTGTTTCAAAGTTTGACACTAGAGTGACAGCAACCTCCAACAGTGTGCCGAAAACCGCAATGCACAATAGCTGTTGAAACGTCCACATTGTTGAATAAAAATATAAAAGGTTTCAGAAACCTGGCCATTTTTTGTTAGGATTTTCTACTCGTATAATTTTAAGCATCTGTGGTGAGTGAAATAAGTTGTCAATTACAAATAAAAATCCCTTAATTATCAAGTTTTTTGTTTGTGCTCCCCAGTTTTCAAAACGCTAGACAGCTCACACAATGTTAACCACAACATGCGCAAGGCAGCCATTCCACAGCGCACACGCACAACAAAGCTTGCCAGCTGAAACATTGCTGTGTTGTCGCTGTGCCGGCTGTGTGTTGTCGTTGTGTGTGCGCTGTGGAATGGCTGCCTTGCGCATGTTGTGGTAAACACTGTGTGAGCTGTGTAGGGTTTTGAAAACTGGGAAGCACAAACAAAAAACTTGATAATTAGAGGATTTTTATTTGTAATTGACAACTTATTTCATTCACCACAGATGCTTAAAATTATACGAGTAGAAAATCCTAACAAAAAATGGCCAGGTTTTTGAAACCTTTTATTTTTTTATTCAACAATGCGGACGTTTCAACAGCTATTGTGCATTGCGGTTTTCGGCACGCTGTTGGAGGTTGCTGTCACTCTAGTGTCAAACTTTGAAACAGCCTATTTGTGTCACAGCAGCGTTTCAAATTTTTTCGGTTTTTTTCACGAGGGGCAAACTTCAACGTGGCCGTGAAACATCAGGAAGCAACCAATCGGCTCACCAGATTAGGGTCGAGTAACACGATGTCCAAACTTTGTTTATATATACTACCCCCCAAGATCAAGCGCGGTCGAAGGGTTGTTAACCAGCAGCTTTAAAGCTGTTTATTCCCCCTCATGCCATCGAAACTTTCGGCTGCTGTTGCAACATTTTATGCGTCCCCAGCTCTGTTAAAAAATGCGCATGGTTCAGTTGGGACAATGCAAGGACACCGCCAGCTGACCTGATAAGGAAATACCCCCTGGGGTCACGTGAAGCTTTTTTCATGCGCTTTCCGTCCCCTCCTCCGGGAAGACTTACCGAGCCAAGGTGCTGCTTGTATCAGTATATCGTGAAAGTCTAGCTCGGAACGAGATTTATTATGTCCTTCGGGCGTCTCATGCTTGGCTCTTCACAGCCATAGGAGTCGTGGCTAATGCTGTTGTGCTCAACGCAACTGCATGTGATTCGCGCAGACGGAGTTGGCTGACTGGGTGTCTGCTATGCAAGCCGTCTTGGATATATGTACAAACTATGGGTGATATTTTCAAAACGGTGTAAAGGTCAGTTGGGTGTAAAGGTCGGTGGAAAGCTCGGTCGACAGCTCAGTGTGATCGACCTCGGTGTAAACTTGAAACATTCCACGTTAATAACAGGCAATGTTTCACGTTTACATCGAGATACGCCGACCGAGCTTTCGACCGAACTTTACACCGACCTTTACGCCCAACTGACCTTTACACCGTTTCGAAAATTCCACCCAATAGCGTATATTTGCGACAGCAGGCCTGAACGCGAACAAATGAAAACTGGGTTGCTATGTGCTACTGACTTTTCCCTGTGAACACACTTGGGCAGCACGACAGGTGGGTTGACGACACCAGACATCCTGCCCTGTTTGCACGAACCACAGGCAGCTGCACTGACGACATTACTATAAGTCGGAGTCGGTCGGACACAAACGTTTTGAAACAACGACGTTATATTGGCCTATTTGGCTTTGCTTTGTGTGTTGCTCATGCCTTTGTGCAAGCGGTTTGTTTCGGTGTTGCGACACAAGTTACCTACATATACCTTCAGACGTTTGTAAGTGCTCTTTTGATAGGCTCTCCCAGCGTATTTATGGTTCTCATGCGTCTTCCCGGTTAGTTGCAACTACAAGTACGGGTTGCAACTTCCCGATCTTTCTGACAGAGACATACAACAATCACGGTTCAAGGTCATACCATGTGACCAGCTTTCCTTTCTCACAGACCCATTTCGTAGTTTTTCCCGACCAACGCTGCCGTAGACTATGTACACGTACATATACGTACGTAACCCTGTAATGGCCTAATCCTAAATGAGTCATAAAAGTGGCCCAAGATAGGCCGGTCGAAACATGACCCCGACAGACAGACAGGTTACCGTGGGCCATACCGGGGAACAAAAAAATGGCCGTAAAAGTCAAAGTGCTTCCGTCGCGGGGTGACCCAAAATTGTCTATTAGATCGCAAAATGATGGACAGAATTGCGGATGTCGTCTATCTCCCAACGGACCAACCCCAAAATAGGCTAATTGCACAGTCGTGAACTCAAGTAGTCGAGTCTCGTCATCAACTCAAGCAGCCCTAGATACATAAGCGAGAGAATTTTTACATGGGAGTTGACGACAAGTAGAGTTGACGATCTGACTTGACGATAGTGCTGTAAGCTCTGAAAAACAAGATAATGCATTGCATTTCATGTTGACAAGCCATATTTTATCGTTGTGTACCATTAAATCACAACGCCCTGGCACTTAAAACATGCCATTTAGATGGAAAGCCGTATTTTAAGCCACGGAATGTCGGTCCGATCGACTGTTGAGAAACATTTCCTTCTTGTTTCTAAGTTCCGATGATGTTTCATTACAGACGTATACAGAGAAGCCGAATAGGACTGACCGAGTATTTCAAAGCGAAGATTGAAATTAGAGCGCGGCCTTTGAACGTTTTGTCGTACTTTTTTTAATTTATGTCCTTTTTGCAGCAAGTGGCACCCCAACATCCGCCCAAGAAACCGATCCCGATGGTGAACGAGGTCGACGATGGTAAACCGTGCACGAAATGCGACAAACAATGTCCTGGATTCAGACCACACCCATGGAGGTACTGTCTATCCTCTTTTTTAATGCGACAGCCCGTCAACTCACACCGAATGCCATGCACTATTATTTGTCGCTCATGGCTGCCTTGAGTTGACGAGTTTATATGTAGTTGACGATCTGAGTTGACCACATGCACTGTTTAGTCAGTCGCTCTGTAAGGGCATGGCACCCCTGGTGATCAAAGAGGTTCTTCACTCATGTCACTATAAAGAGGATTGACTGTGGCAAAACTTTTTCTCTCTTTTCAAAAAAGCTTTGCGCCTCATCCGTGTTCCGTGGTGATCACTACTTTGTTACCACACATCATTAACATTAAATAATTGTTCACAATTTTTCGGGCTTCCGTGACTTCGAGGAATTTATCTCCTCACCCTCAGTAACCAAAAGACTACACATTTATGTCTTTCCCTGGATGTGGAGTCGCAAAAGTTTACCATCGCACATACATAGCGTTGCACATCTGGCTGAGACGGACACGCAAAGGCGTTTCGGCGGCATTCAAAAAGCGTCAGCATCAGTCTTTCGGTGTTTTTGTGTGTTTCCTTTATTTGGCAATTGGTCCCCAAACGACGCCCAGCTGTGTGCCGCCCCCATGTGCCTAGATTCCGATGATGATCATCAGTTTGTTGGACTGCTACCAGCCAATGCTTGACTTTGCTATGATGATCCCCACTTTTCGGGCGTCTGGAATCGAGTCAAAAAGCAAGAAAAAAGCAGCAAATGACAACCATTACTGTCAACTGAGTCTAGAACGAAAGGGGTGTTTTTGGCCTTGGAGCTGTTCTTGCTGCGTTGTCCTTCGCGTGAATTCGCCTAGTGCTTGTTTTCGCCCTGTTCTCTGAAAAGCACTGTCCATGAGAAGTGCATAATAAGGCCCTTTGCTGGTTTAAAGTCACATGACATGCGAACAGGCTATTATTTCCAAAAAAACACCATTGCGCACGCAGTTCTGTTCTGAAAAACGTATGTAACACACGCGCCCATTAAGTCCCGAAAATTCTGCATCCAATTCATGCAACATAGCGGCCATCGGAAGTGCCTTATAAAATGTCGCCAAAAACCCGACAACTGTAGTACAGTGTTGTCTTTGCTTGTCAGATGCTATCGCATCTCATTGGGCACCCGAGTTGATAAACTAAGCTTTGACTTTGAACCATTTTGAGGGTGTACGGTATAATGTATGCAGAGCTAGATTCGGTAACGAAAAGCCACATGTTAACCTATAGGTACCGTATCACATTTCGCTCGTTGTTTCAACCACACACATTGTACGAGCAGCGGGGTCAGGTGATTAGAAAAAAGGTAGTGGCGTTTGAGCTCTGCGCGCAAGCCGGTCGGAAATCTCATTTTCGCTCATCGCTTGCGGCAGTCATCTCCATACCATTACATGTGGCCCATGATGTTTGTGTGGGTTGGGTACACACATGCAGTTGGCACGATCCGCGGGCTCGCTTGCCGCAGTTAAGAACGGGCGTGGCCAGTGTCAGCGCAGCAACGGAGCAAAACGGCCGCGACTGCTTGCCGGAGACCAAAAATCGTCGCCCATTTATAGATGTGCACAGAGCTGTGCAGCACACACAGAGACAACATGACGACACAACACCCGCAGCAGGATCAAGCTCGGTCGTGTGGTCGCGGTCATACGACGGTTTTGCTTTTATTGGTTTAGTGAAAATTAGCGAAACATTAGCGGGTTAGATTATGTTCCCGAAATCAACTTGTTGTTAGGGAATGCACCGTGACTCACTGTCACTATAGCTAGCTGGCTGATGTTTCAAAGTATCACTTTTTTGAACGACGATACGCAACCGCGGTCAAACCGAGTCTTGACCGAGAAGCTTGCACGTGCGCGCTTCTCTATCCATGGGACTGGACTACCATACACAGTGCACCGTACTGCAGTAGCGCACTCCAAAGAGTACAGATAACAGCGCATGGAGAGAAAGAGACACAACTTTGTTTTGCTTGGAGCGCTATGAGCACCATCCGTGTTTGCAACTGTAACTTTGTGACCAACGGCATTTTTGGTTCCAACAGGCGTGCGGCACAATGAGTCAATACAACTTCCAAATCTGGTTTGTTAATCCGGATGTAAGCATGAACAAGATACGCGCTTCTCTATTGGCACACTGCTGCTGACTAAGGATTGTTGTTTGAGCTTTGCTTCTTTCTTCGTCTGTATCTGCAGGCTTCAAGCCGCTGGTGGCTAAATTCTATTGCCGCGCGCGCATTTTCGCTCTGGCATGGAGGACCATGACTCTATAGCTCCTTTCCAGTTTGAGCAGTTCTCAATCCCTGGTGTACGTGAACTTCGCGAGCCAACCAAAAATCAGTCTTTTTAGCCCGACGTTTACTTGGCGACAAAATTTCTGAGCGAACTTTTTTCGATCTGTCTACTTTTGGTATAAATACAGTGCCATGCATGCCAGCTAGGTACTGTAGGTCGGGAAACCTTTGTGTACTGCACATATTTCATGTTACACATTGGAAACCCATTTGCGGTTCGCAAAACTGACAGGTTGTTTATTCACCAAGCATTTTTAGGGGTACTGGGGCAACTGGTGGGCCTCGCTCAATTCCTTTTTATGGATTCGTTTTAGAAAAAAAAGCTCGCTGTTTAGAGTTTGTGCTGCCGAATTTTAGGCTTCGTCAGCGATCAAAGTGTGTGTCTGAACGTTTCGCCACCCATTAATTTTTTTTCAAACAATTGAAAATATGAACACTCGGGGCTACAACAGTGTGGAGTACACTTAATGCACTAGTACCCAGTTCTTTAGTCTGCGGCCAGCTGTTTTACATGCCGAGTGCACCTCAAGGTTCGCGAACAATCCGAATATACCAAGGATATATTTTACTCGGACCACGATTAACGGGTTGCCTCAACCATACGGTCCCGTAACCACTGCCTGCCCAGAAAGGATCATTATTCACAGTTTCTGGTCCAAAAACCAAAAGATTTCATTCTGGTTCGCGAGCCTTACTGTTTTGCCATTTTATTGCCATTTTTATTCCTCGATTCACTTTTCGGAGTAATAAATCACACCAAACTTTCTGGTTTCACTGTTTTGACATTTTGACGCGTTTATCTCCGCTTGGTCGACAGCCTGTCAGTGTTTTATTATTTCGCGAAAAAACTGCAGGCCGATTTGATTCCCTGTTGAATTCGCATGCGTGCGCCACCGCCGCCTAAGGACCCTTTCTGGCGTCAGGGTTTCAACTTCGGTTACCTGGTACTTATTCTGCCATAAACTTGCCAGTTCACATTTCGAGAGAAATTTAGGGTTGCCTTTTTTCGACCCACCACACTTATGCTAGGAAAATACTAATATTTATTTTGTTTCATGAAATAATAAATAGTCACGAAGAAACATCAAACGTTGGTGATGGTACTGGTCAGGTCTCTTTGTTACTCAACACTGAAGCGAATTAAGAGCTCGGTTGCCATCTCATGCTTGGAACCATCGACCACATCACTGATAATCCTGGCTTATAAAGGCTTATCCTGTTTCAAGAGAGGATTACTACTCTGGAATTTGAGCAAATAAACTATATTTTATTGCCACCCAGGCTACATATACATACTTGAGGTACCCATTGTTCAGAATAAAACAGATCTCTGTGAATGAAATGGATTTCATCCTCACAGGTTATAGGAATTGCACTCTTCAATCTCGTACGTAATATTACTATAAGTGTTTTTGCCACAATTTTTTATGCAAGAAAAACCTATCGCTTTCAGGAATTTGCTCTTTATACCGGAAAAATGTGTAAGTTTGTTTCGAATAGAATTCCATCTAAAATTATTCTCAGCTTTGAGCCTCCAGACAATTGCGCTGGACTTCGGTCTCCATATGTTTGATTGCCAACTATAAATCAAGAAATCGCCTGAAGCATAGTGTCTAAAAATCCACTGTCTCGCGAAACCAGCAGTGCCAAAAACGTTTCCATTTCAATGCTGATACAGTACCTATAGGGTGAATCGAAAATATTTTCACTTGTGTAGGCTGAGCATATATGGACGTTATACAAACACTGTTGTGTTGAGCAGAACTTTTCAGCCACGCCCTAATTTTTTTTTAGCTCCCATCCCAAAGGGATGGAACCTTCCTCCCGCCCGCCTTACCTTTATGGCCTCGATGTTTTTTGGTTCGGTTCTAATATTATAACGTTGTTCCAACCGTGTCTAAAGAATAGACGCATCGAAATAATGGATCTGAGCTGGATATCCGAGCTTTGAGTCAAATGGGCGTGCGTGTTTTTGAGCGCGCTCGTTGCGCACGCGCCTCCGACGGTCTGTCAAGCTCGAAAGGCTTTTAGTTCCTGATCTTTTGGAATCACGTATGCCTTTCTGGCTGCTTGCTATTCGTGTGTTTTTTTGAAAAAAATCTTATTCTGAATCCAGGAACCTTTGGGGGTCGATCTTGACGTTTTTTGACGTTTTCGTCTGAAAATAATCCAGTAGGAGAGCACCCACGTTGCTGTGGGTCTGAAACATTTTACTGACTGCATTATTTGTGTGTGATCGCTCAACGCAGCATCATTGCCAGTCACTTTCCTGCTTCACGGTTCAGGAAAAAATTGACCAATTCTTGTAAAGTCATTGTGCGACCAATACAAGCAGACAATGTTGAAATTAGGTTACGATCGTTTCCTTCGGGGAGAAGTTTGGGCTTCGTACTTCGATTGAAATACAATTAGCGCCCCAGCCAGGTCCGCCGTCCAAACTATAGCGCTGCTCCTAATTCTTCACCACACACATGGAAAGACAAAAACAGGTGCACTTCAGTGAGCACTGTTGATGTTTTGGTGGGCTGATACAGTCTTTCTTCTTCATAGTGATTTGACTTTCGTAAACGCGTATATAGATGCGCCATCACCACAAATGAGCCGTATGAGCTTCTGTCCCGGCTGATGTTATTGTTGTCAACGCAACTGACTGTGATTCGCGCAAACAACGCAGCTATACATAGCTGACTAGGTGTTCGCCATGCAACGGCCGTAGGATTCATATGTAACTTAATATGTAAGGTACATATTGCCGCTACTACTTCAGTATCGAAACAGGAAAGTATATCCCTTTGAGCGGGAACCCAGGGTTGCTATTGTAACACACTTGGATAGTGAGAGTCAGTTCGTTGGACACCAACACAATCATGCTGTTGCGTTTGCACGAAATGCAGCAGGCAGTTGCGTTGACAACATTGGTACAGGCGAGTTCTGATCTTGCCGCTACCAAGAGAGAAGACCGTACATTGTATATATCGTCACGATGAATACTCACATCCGTTTGCGAAGGCAACACTGGTGGGAGTTCCGGGTCTCCCCGAAGGGCTTTGGCCTATTAGGTAACAAATCCTGTGTGTTTTTTGCTCAAAAACTGCAAAATAACTTGTCTGCTGCGTGAGAGGTCACTTCCTTCTTTTGATGCCCTCGTCCAAAGTTGAAGATTCCGCTCTTGGCTTTCACAGGTTATAGGAATTTTCATGATGTGTTGGCCTGTAATGTATTATCATTATCAATCTACATATCCATATGTATGTAGCTACAGTACATGTGCCAAGTTACGAGGTGCCACGCCATACAATTATTATATCACATGTCCTTTATCAAAGTTTAAGTTGTGTGATTTGATTTACAACCGGTCTGAAACATTCCCCTCGAACGCAACAAGTCCCCGTTCCCAACTACCTAGACGATCTGATGTTTCAGAGCCAACTGTCGTCATTGCAAATGTCCGAGGGACGCACACGACATCACACACACCAAACCACCACACGCTCACGAGCGACTGGGCATACACCTGCCGGATAGAGGTATGTACCTAACGGGCGGGGGTCGTCATTTTTTTGCTTTTGGGGTGTTCAAAAATCTGGTGGCCGGATTTGTGGGCATGAAAAACAATGATGTACCGGTTCGTGTGGTAACAAATTTTTGCCAAGAAGCAAACTTATACGACAGTCGCCACGTCGATTCGGGGTGGGGGTCAAATCGGACCGACACCCGCTGCAGAAACTAAGTTACCAAAGAGCACCACCTTGATGTCCCTCAGAGACTGTAAGGTTTAACGTCAAACAAATTTATGCTCCCACCGCGTGAACCCAGAAAGACCATCTCACATGCATTAGTATAAAGGCACCATGGCCGTTTTACATTTTTAACACCCAGGTGGGGGACTGGTGCGCAAATACGGGAATTTGATCTTTTATGGTCATGACTCTGAATAAATATAAGATCTTTCACATTCTGTTGGCAAATATCGGTATCTGCCGTGATAGACAGTGCTCATAGACTCATTGAGTGCCAGTTTATTGTACGTATACATACGTTTGTGATTGTGGCAATATATAGAGTTTTCCAACTTTTTTTTGACGACCTGTACTTTCAAATATTTAAACACAAAACGTGAAAACATATAAAAATGTATCATCCGGGCACGGTACCGCTTGGTCAGTTGGCTAATCTCGTCACGAACATTGCCGTGCCAAATGCACCCCAGATTTGTCCCCATGGTTAGTGGCAAGGTCAGCGTCCACTTTTTGAAAATTCTGCACCTGAAAACTCCAGCAGTTTGACCCACTAAAAGGACAACATTTTACTCAATTTATGATTTTAAAAGAACTTGCTTCTTTTATGTGATGACAGTGACACAAGTGTTTTTATGAGTCGCCGTTTACGGAGTCCATAAAGATAAATCTCCGGTAATCTTATGGTGTACGTGTTCCAAATTTCATTTGAAATTTCCAGCACACAGGGGCGTTCACAGAGATTCTGAAAAGACTTACACAAACGTTTTGATTCTCACATCTAAAGGTCGGTTAAACTGCGCTGCACTTTTGATACAGCGCTGACCAGTGATATATCCTTGGTTCAGTGGAGGGTCAGCCACATCAAAACCCAAGCGCGTGGTACCAGGTATCGAGTGGTTCAACTGAAACTCTAAACCACAACCTTGGTATGCCTAGTCACATTTACTGTTGTAACAAAATGAGACTTCAGCACACGGCAACGTTGTTACTGTTTTCTCAAGTACTATTATTTATTTGTTTGTTTATTAACAAATAAATTTCTGCCAAATTCTTGATGATATACATTATACCTTGTTATCAAGTGCTATGGTGTCAAATTTTACACAAGTGCATAAATGTAACACTCAAGAAAAAAATAACAATATTGTTCTTCAAGTTGCCATTATGCGGAGATAAATCAACAACAGTAAATTTACTCCAAATAAAGGTGTAGCACCCCACTTCAAGGTTGACTTTTGTTTGCATAAATATGAATGATAGACATTTTGAGCCATCTGGTAAGTTCCAGAAAATTTCCCCGCGACAGAATGCATATAATATAACAAGACCCTTCCCATCTATCAATTTTAAGCAAAGCCCAGAAAATCGCAGTATACATTATATGTAATATTCGAGTAAAAAGTAAATCATTGCGAATTGATCATTGATTAACCAAACTGAAATTTCAACAAAAACATCATGCTGGTGGCGGAGCACGGTCAAACGCTGCTTTTTGGCTGCTTCGGCAAATACCACCAGCCGGAGCAGGCGGAAACAGCGCTGCTTGTTAGCGCCAACTCTGAAAACACCACTGGTCCGTCCGTTTTTCCAAAATTACAAATTGATTCCAACCTGTGTCTTCTTCAGAATTTGTGCTCGGTCCGCACATCATTTGTTAAACATGCCACCGATGGGCATGATAACAACGACGGAATAGACCACACTCAATGTGTACATTTTTGGAGTTACAAACGGTTGACTAAACAATAACTTACTAGCAAGAAAATGAAAAAAATGAGAAACAATATTTTGCAGGCAATCAAACGCATACGGATCAAACGTCGGGTGACGGGCATCACAACAAGATGCTGAACAACGCGTCCGGCGCACAACCTGGTCAAGTCGGCTCGGCATCGTTCGGATATTCATGGGTGCCGCCCGGTCTCAGTCGCAAAAAAGTTCGCCGCTTTGTTGATGTTTCAATTTAATTCGGGTCTCGCTCTCCTGTCATTGTTTGTGGATACCACAGTGATGCGTTTGTGTGAAACGTCAGCCAGCCGTGCAAGCTACATACGTATAGTTTCTTTTGGAGTTCAAAACCTTTGGAACTATCATCTTCATAGATGCGAATTTTGCTTCCACACATTCAAAATGGTAACTTTCGCGTAGATTGCTGGGTGCAGAAAGGAGGACAACCAGGCTGGCTGATGTTTCACAGCTTCTGTCAATAGTATCCAAACAACAGCGATGGATAACAAATGTGACAGAGACAGATCTGTCGGCATGACGTAACGGTTTCGGTCCAGGCAACCACATGTAAACAGCATAAAACAGCAGCGCTCAAAACAAAGTGCATGCCATTTTGCACGTCACACAAAATCACGTGCACAATGCGGTTTTCGCCCAAACATATACCATCATTTTATCATCCTTGCGCTGTAAAATGTAGCAAAAGTGTCCTAATTTGTGTCATACAAGTTACGGCTGCCCGGCCTGTCATCCCTTCATATGTCTTAATATTGTGACAGTTATTTGTTATGTCCCAGGCCACATGTACAGTGTGGCCTAAATGTTTCTCAGTCATGAGAAGGGTTATAGTTTTTTGTTCAAGACAGAGAGCCACTATCCACCAAAAAATGGCCAAAGTTTTTCTTTCAAAACAGAATATTTTTGATACATAATCTGAGGGACAAACTTTTTGCCCACCGTGTACTGTTTTACTGCACGCATTGTTCAGCTGATTACCGACACGCTAAAAAAAGTCGATCTTTAAAAAATTGTACCCCCTGTCTTGTCCCATCGCTGAATATTGCCCGTCATTTATCAGAGCACGCAGACGCTTTTATGCGCGCTTGCAATGTCACTTGTTTTTTTGTTCATGCCCAGATTTGCAAACGTTATTCAGTTATCAAAAACATGAGTAATCTTTATTGTTCGTTTCCATGAAGCAGGCATTAAACGAAACGGCCGTAAAACTTTAGCGGTCTACATTTTGTGGGATTCGATATCACACGACTGATCGGCTGGTGGCATGATAACAGGGAGATAACCTTGTTTATACAGGTATTGGGTGTGAAAATCAAAACAAGTTGATGAACCCGGGCGTGCTTTGGGTGCTTTTACATGTGCCCTAATCCATCATGCGCAATTTGTAGCAATATCTTGACAGGTTGTCCATGTGACAAACAAATAGGATCACATGATCATCCCGCAGTAAACACTGGTCTACTTGATTGATCAGAAGGCTCCTGAAAGATTGCTCTTCTTGAAACAATATCTTTGTCCTTTTAGCTCTGAATCTCGTTCGTTTTGTAGTTTGAAGATCGGTTTTAGAATGAGAAAAATGCTTTGTTTTTGTAAATTGATGAAAAAACCCATCGGATATTTTTCTTGCACACACCATCAAAATCTTACTGCATTTTTTCAATCGGTGTTCATTGTGGATAAATAATGTAATATAGTCATTGATTAACGCGAAAATGTCGGTATATATGATAAAATTGACCAAATATTTTAATGCAATAAAAGAGAAATTATGGTATACAATGTGTAAATTGTCACGTCAGGGTACATAACTAGTCGCGTGAGCAGTGGATAGTTTTTACTTTTCCATTCACCTATTCCAAATTTGATGATTTTGTTTCATTGATGAAAATGTCTAATTTATGAACAATTTATTTCTGATCGCAAATTATGTAATTTCCGTTCACAAACCCATGGCCCATTGATAATTTGTAAAGTTGCGCTTCTCTTTTATCAATGCGTGTCCACAGTCAACTGCGATAAGTTTTGTATTTTTTTGCCTCTGCTGAACAGGAACAAAATTTTCCCCAGTACCACAGTAGTAAAGTTGGTTTTGTTTGTTCTGGAGATCACACTTTAGCCGACGGCGTGGCTGGTTGTGTTCGATAATGTTTTGTTAGATGAATAAATAGCAAATTTTGTTGAAGTTTGATGAAAACATAGAAGAGTTGCTTCCTGAAAATGCTACAGCTCACGAACTCATTCGTTTCGAATCTTTTCTGGGCGCTTTCTCACACCTCATGTTTTTAATCAGCATATTTGCCAAAAAGTGCGCGTAAACCCAGAAACCCTATCTCCTTAATGTCTCTTTCCCAAATTTTATGACTCTTAAAGTAAACAATTCGCTCCATAATCACGTCAACTACGCCCTATAATTAAGTCATTATAAAGTCTGGGATCTCCTAACCACTTTAACACTGTAGTGATAGAAGTTATGTCCTTGTATTTTATTCTTTAGTCACTACTTTTCACGATCTCACATACTGTAAGTCTTATACACGGGATTTGAGAACGGTCGATTAATGTACAGTGGGAAGTCTCGCTTCACCGCCAAATATAAATTACACCTTGAAATTTCTTTCATCTCGTGAAATCCAATATCAAACCAGACATGTTGTTCAAAATTGTTGTGTAAAATTCTAGGCGAAAGTGTTGTTGTTACGATCTCACATCTGCGGTTACGTGAACTGAACACTTTTGCTACCTATTCAGTGATAAGTTCTGATCCGCTGGTGTTCTACTGACGATGTCCGAAGGTCTTTTGAAACAGTTACATAAGTATAGCAGCGCTGTTGAAATGCTGTGAAATTTCTGCCATGCCAAAGCACATAGTTTAGATTGGATTTGCTTGGATACTACCTTGTTCGCTCAGAAAGTTTCAAAACGCAGATACTTGAGACTTCGCCGCTCATCAGTTCGCAAGATTTGGTCCATCTGAACAGCATTGTACCTAGTCGTCAGCATTATCAGCGTGGACATTGGCATACATCACTAAGATTTATGAGACTCTATACATTCACACAGTTATATCTGGGATCCCACTCGGTGCTCTTCATAAAATGGAAAGTTTCGCTGTCCTACTTGCATTAAGTCATGGACCATGTGTTCATTTTCCAGCGCTGTGGATATTTCTGGCGTGAAGAAAATTCTCGGTTTTCATATCTCTTGCACCATGTGCATACTATCCTATTATGACTGTAAACTTTGAACGCTGTAATGCCATTACTTTGACTTTGACCATGTAGTGGAAACAATTTTCAGTGACCCGTATGTTTCACGAGCGCACGCAACTTTCAGAAATCCTTGAAATACGTAATGCACGATGATGTTAGATGTGCGCGTGTGATATTTACCGTGTTTAACACGCACATTCAAAAGGTGTTAGCCGTCTTTTGAAAAGTTCGTGTCAATATCGCGCTGTGCATAAGAATATATACATGCATACTGTATCAGGAACGCTACATCTATACCTTTCTCAACCCAAAATCTTCGCATATACGCTGCTAATAACTTCTGTTGCTGGAGTTCGAATTCAAATTTCGACAAAGAATCAAGCGCAAAAATGCTGAGCACGCTCAATCACCATCGAACCACGTACAGGCCGCGTTTCGAGCCTCTTACGCCCATGCCGAAACAGTTTCGTTCTCAGGTATGCCTGTGGAAACATATGTTTCCGAGAAAAAAATTAAAACATCTTCAAAGAAATATGAAAAATAATTTCCGTTTCAGGTGGAGGAGTACATGGCCCAACTGCCTAGCAACAAAGTGCCCCGTCTGCAAAGTGCCGGCGAAAAATACCGCGAGAAACAACTGTCCTATCAGCTGCCCAGACAGGTCGGTCTTTCGTGGAGTGTCCAAGATTTGAATGCCCGGTTTATACTTTTAACACATTTTTTGTATACTTTTAACACATTTTTTGTTATCCATTTTTCCGCGTCCAATCTACAACCCATTCGTGAATGCCCAACCCCCGCGGACTTAAACTAGTTGCAGTGACCGAATGTGCTAGTCGTGCCGTGACGTCATGTCAAACTCATAACGATGTTATACACTATACGAGTGGTTGTCAAACGTGGTTCAGATCTGAAGCGGCTGCCGAATCGAACCCAATAACCAATTAACCATATTTCATGCCATTCTCAATTCCGTCCAGGATCTGTCGATCGCCTACTGCAAGACCATCGGCGGCAACCCGGAGAGGAAGGCGTTCGAAGATTTCATCAATCAACGAAACGAAACCGCGCTCGATATTGGATATGTGAACTCGTCGATTGAGAAGAGAACGGTGCGTTGGACCAATTCAGGCTTTTTGTCCATGGCTAAAATTAGTACCCAATGACAATGAGAGAATGGTGTTGGTTAATAAAAAAATTTTTTTATTCAAACCCCATTTTTTTAAAAAAAAAAATTTTTTTTTAATTTAAAAAAAATTTTTTTTTATTCCAGCCAAAAACTGCCAGAAACGAAAAAAAATGAGCGCTAAAGCAAAAAATAGTGGCATTTTTCTTCCATAACGTGTGGTAAGTGCATATAAAGCACTCACGACACGAAAACAATACTAAACAAGGGTCAATGAGTACCAACAGTAGTCAGGTACACACCCGTACACTTCCTCCACGTGGTGTGGGTGCCTTGGTGTGGCTTTGTGACACTCAAGACGGTAAATTTGGGTGAAACTATTGCCTCTTGGTACACGACCAATGCAAATATGTGACAAACAGTGTAAATATAGAGTGAATATCACACCGAATCACTGCTTTCGGGTCTGTTGCATGGATAAATGCATGCCCACCCAGTCACATGTACATGTGTAATCATATGAGAGGCCATGTGAGTGTGTGCACTATGTCTAGATGCCACAAAACAACGATTATGGCACCCAATACACCCATGGTAGGGTCGGGTGATGTTAACAGTAGCAATTTTTATGCAAAAAATAGCACTTTTAGAGCAAAAAAATAGAGAAATTTTCGAATTTTGAAATAATAAAAAAATTTTTTTTTAACTTTTGGAACGAATTTTTTTTTTTAATAAAAAAAAATTTTTTTTTAAAAAACCACTGGCCTACCCTTTTAAAAATCGAAAAATAGTTTACTTTGGTTGGTTCACTACACAGTCCTTGATAAATACGCTCTCGCAATACGCGCAGCGCTGCCGATTTACAGACAAGAGCACAAAGGCGGACTTCAATTCACCAAATTGCTGAAAGAATTTCTTTGAACTGTGAGCAGCTGATCAGATCACATGATCTTTGAATAAAGCCGCCTATACAATTCAGGAATTCTCGGTAAGAACAAACCAAAATTAGGTCATCAGTCCATTTTGGCCAAAGTCGAAAATCGGTGTAATTTTCACGTGGTGAAAAGTGGCTCCTGGCACGCAAATCACATTTCTGTATTTCTTAAAAATTTTTGAGTGCAAATTAGAGTTACAATACAGTCGACCCTCCCTATACAGGGACACTATACCGATCAAAGACGGTACCCAATTATTATTTGTCCAGGATTGTCGACGTTGCAAGGGCGCGATGGCGCCGGGTGATATGGCAGTGTTGGCCCCGAAAGTCGAGGCGCACGCGAGCTGGCATCCGGTCAGTTGGTTGCTCTCTGCCTATCCATCTGTTTGAATTTTGTTCCAATCATTGGATGGCGGTTTGTTTGTTTTTGTTTTGGAATAGCACAAAAAACAGCAGTAGCTTTGGTACAGCTGGGCCTCTTAGACTGGAAGGTCAGACCGCCCCAGTCGTTATGTTTACAAAAGATTCTGTTGAAACATCAGCCCACCATTGGTATCCTTGTTCTTGTCAAAGGAGTCAAAAGTAGTAGCCCGCTGGGCACCGTGTAGCATCCCCGAGTCTGACCAGACTTCCAGCTATAAAATAATGAAAAGCAAACTGAATTTGTTGTCCACACAAAACAACCCTGGCACAATAAGTCTCCATTTCTTCAGGCGTGTTTCGTTTGTGTGCAATGTGACGAACTATTGGTGGATCTGACATACTGCGTGAAAGACAACGAAATCTATTGTGAACGACATTTTGCCGGGCTGCAGAAACCGCGCTGTGCCACCTGTGATGAGGTAAATATTATGCTTCAACATTTATACCTGTTATGAAGATCAAGTACTGCTGCGGCACCTCATATCGACTCAATATCTGGCCTCATCCGCAATTTGAAGAGCACTATTATTTTCGAAGCAGAACTCATAGAGCGACCCTCTGAGTCGACAAGGCAATTCGGGCTGGGGTATCATACAGAACAAAGCAGTTTTTGTAGACTGCTATACAATTGAAAGCTGTTAGTTAGCTGGTATAGCAGCATTATAGCAAGTACCCATACATTCGGCTGTTGCTGATATTGTTTTCTGATTCATTTAATTTCCTTGAAACGCCCGACTTATCAATAATCAATGGATATGCGTCATGCCCCTTGGTTTGACCTGGTCGCCTATGTACCATACATACATACATACATAGGTGTTTTTTCAAATTCGGTCATGTTTATATTCAGATCATATTACCGTATAGGAGTCATCAAAACATGGCATGGTTTATTTTGCTTTTTTTGCTGAAATGTATCGCTCCTTCGTGCGAAAGCAGAAGTATTATACTATGGGGTTACATGGGTATTATGATCCTTATCGGTCCACCACAGTGCTTGTATCCGTTGTCGCACCAAAATATTTTGACCACAATAGTGAGCTAAACGAAGTGGCGAAACAGTTGTTTGCATCACCAACCAAACCCTTCATTCATTCTAAGCCTTCAGTTGTACCCAGAGCTCTAACAAATTTCACGGGGTTGTGTTCGGTCCAGCGGATCAATGGAATTTCTAGGCTTTCTTCAATCTTATTTGGCCACTGTGACGTATTGTTACGCCTGCCTCCAATTTTGTGGTATAATTTTACCACGGGGTGCGCAAATTTACCCCAGCCCAAATATGAAGATACATACATTACGTACAGTACACACACATACATATACGTACATATATACAGTTGTTCAATGAAACAGCGGTTTCGTAAACAAGCCATGTATGTACATATGTACCTAATATGGCCGCAGCAGGAAGCATTGGTGGTATTGGGTGCGTGGCAACTTTGGTGTCAGTTTGGTACCGGACTATTTATCAGCTTCACCGGAAGCTTTGTTTGGCCGTTTTCGTATCAAAAGCTTTACGATTGAGTGCGCTTTGTGCATCCCAGTGTTTGAATTGCTGCCTTCATTTTTGGGCTCTGGTTTTGGGATCAGTGGTTTTTACATGCAAATATCCCGCTTTCGGTTTTTCTGGTTGGTAAGAAAACTTTTACTTCAGGTTATTATAGATCCTTTCATTATTGGTCTCCTTCCATGGAAATGAAAATTTGCCTGCTCTACTACATCTACATATACATTATCACACTTATAGGCGCTTAATTTTTGACACCTTTAGTTGTTCAGAGCGGCCAAAGTGCCGATATCGTTTTTAGCCGCTTTGCAATGGGTTCATTAACCTGTGCACACAGCTGCGTACAGGTTAGGTACAGTGTCAATGGGTACATGCATAACCTACATATGTACATAGTTGTCCATTTTGCGAATCAAAAAGCATTTTTAGGATCTCTTTCGCGGCGTCCACGTTTTTGCAACACATTCCAAATGGCTCCGTTTCTGCATAAACACAAACTGTAGGTTAAAATGCGCAAGGTGCAAAAATTGTAAGCCGCAAGAGAGCCGCCCCAGAGTTTTACACGCACCAGAATTAGTGGTGTTGGTGTTGTTGCTCTGGACTCCAGTTAAAATGTTTTAAGTTCACACGTTTGGAAGTACTAGTTGGGCGAATACCTATACCGTAAGGTGCAGAGCACCACTAACTGGCACGTCGCAGTGTATTGTTATGTGTACTGGAATTGCCCGTATGAGCCAACTGGGTTTCGGCACGTTTAGAATATTCGCTCGCATTACACAAAACAACAGCAGTAACCACTGAGAGTTGCTTGCTACTACCGGCTGGTGTGCACCAACAGCTTATGCCAGAGCCATAAGGTGCCCGCACAACGTGCCATACGCAAGCTGGGCTAGATAGTTAAACAACTGACAACCTTATTGCCGCTCAGATGGCGTGAAGAAACAGCTTGAAGCTTGTGTTTTGAAAAGTTTATAGTTTCACTAGCAGTATGTGCAGGCCATCACCAGCGCATGAACGTAATGTTATGAAAGGTCACAGAAATTTTTTGAAGTGGCTGAACAGTTGATTATTTAGCCTTGAGAAATCAATTAGCTTATATCTTAGCATCTAATATACTGTAGATCATTTTGGCATTTATTTGTTTTCCCACAGCATGATAGGTATACCTCGCGCCTTCACTACGCGCCGCAAGACTCTGTCCACAACTGAAGCAAAGAGCAACACAGATTTTGGCTGTGCAGGAACCATCTGAACTTACATATACTTGTTGCGTATGTACAGTACATATATGCAGGCGGTCAAAATCAGCTTGGTTTTAAGTGAGCAAGAACCAACGAACGCGTCTGCCTGTGCCAACTTGCTGCGCTTCGGGAGACATATTATTATGACCGTTCTGGTCTCAAGTGCCCTGGTTTAAGATGCCCGGAGGATATATCAGATCGTCTGATGTGTGCATTTATAAGAACTTCATTTTCTTGCTCATGTCTTGCTATAGGAACCGGTGCACACGTAAAAGTCAGTTTGGTAAAGCTTTGTATAGGTGCCCAACCGGTTAACATGCCTTTTTTCGATTGGTATAATGGATGGCCTTCTCTTGCGCCGTCGAACGGTGGTGCTTTTGGATGCTTTTTTTGATGAATATGTACAGCCTCAAATGTTCTGTCATGTGGCAGGTTAGACGCAGTTGTACATAACAGCTTTGAGCCGAAATCACGTTTCAAACGGATCTCGGATTTGTTTTCGCCAAACCTTTTGACCTATTCAGCCATGTAGCACTGTGGCGTATCGTGCTTTTCCGACCTTCGAACATTTTTTATTGAGCAATTCCAGCTGTACCCCTAGCACATGTTCATTTTTTTGTCATGCAATGTTTAGCCCTCAAACCAGCCACCAATTCATTGTTTCATTCTCAAGCAGTGTATAAAGCACGGTGACAGTAATGTCAAACTCCCATGGGCAACGACTAAATTATTACTGGTCGCGTGCATAATTTCATTTTCTGGTTGGCCGGACAAGGGACATCCGAATAATTTTAGCTCTCAGTACCGCGTGTGTATCGTCTTTTCCACAGCAGCCGTACCTTTTCATGAACCACCTTCTTTTAGAGACGTTATTGAATGTCGGCATTTTCAATCTCTACGAAGTATTACAATCACCATTAGAAATTCAGACCAGGGCAGATACGCACATTAGTTCGTAGAGCAGTGATTAAATTTGACTAGAGAGTGATTTAAAGGTGATTGGATGTCATCGTTACCGCTCACTATAATGAAACGAGACTGTACCTAATACGTACAAAACGCAAAATTTGCCATAGGCGCTTTCCAAAGACCTCCGCACTATACTTCGACAAAGAACCGTCACAATTTCCGCTGATTTCCAGCTAATTTTCGCCGGCGAATACACGAAAGCGATGAACAAAGACTGGCACAGCGAGCACTTCTGCTGTTGGCAGTGCGACCAAACGCTCACTGGTTCGTTGAAGATTTTTTGGCTAATGGTTTTGTCGTCAAATCATCTCGTCAAAGAAAGTCGTAGTCGAACACATGAGCCCCAAATGAGCGAGAAAACTAATACATGTGTTCGACGACTTTATTTGACCAGATGATTTGACCACATTACCATAAGCCGATTTTTTAAGTCAAAATATATGACCTCGCTGATGTCTGGCTTTGGGCAGTCATGTTCGCTCCCCGACCAGTGGCCCCGATTTATGCAATTTTTTCACTGATCTTGACAGTTTGACAAGGTCACCGAGCCTAATTCTAACTTTGTTGGCAAAGATGCTCTCAACCATCCATTTTTCCAGGTCAACGCTACATCCTACGAGACGACCATCCGTACTGTATCAAATGCTATGAGGACGTGTTCGCCCACCAGTGCGACGAGTGCGGAAAACCGATCGGTATCGACTCTAAGGTATACCATTGATTTGGTTCAAAAGTGTCCTCAGTTCCAGCGGCAGCTACTGTACCTATACAATCGTGTGAAGGCTCTGGTGTGTCGGCTGCAAACCTGTGTAGCTTGTTGTTTTGCATAAACGTAATCGTTTGCTTGATGACCATGTGTATGCTTCATGTTGCTAACGTGTCAACGTTGCATTGACAATATGCGTGAAACTTTGCATACTGACCTTATAGGACCTGTTTTCCGTTAAAATGAGTGCGGTTCGTTTTACCTTTTTGCTGGTTTTTGGCACCAAGATCAGAGCAATGCACCCTTGTTAATAATGCACGTTTGTTGCACCTGAATACCAAATGTGGGTTAGAATAATGAGAATAGATAGTCACTGTAGATAAAACGTGTGAACGTGACTGTCTCTAGAAGCGATACAGAAAAAACACTAAAACCTCATAGTCAAATAGCTGCCCGGTGCAAACGTTGGTGTTTTTCCGTCACCATATTTAACGATGTGTAGCGATTGGTGTAGTTCAGTGTAGCTAAAAGTAACTGAGTTTGTGATAATAGCAGATTAGCGCTGCCTGATTCTTGTTTGGATATTTCAGAAGTTTAAGAATTCGTCAAAACTGTTGGTGCAAGCATAACTATTTTACAAGCGATCTTTGACTTACGCGCATTATTGACCAAGGGTCATCGTTGACCAACGCGAAGTTGAGTCAGTTATTAAAGTCACCTGCCTCTCATGCACATGCTGACGAAAAGCACACTGCTGGCGATAGGTTCATGGTTGTCCATTGACGCGCACAGGTCTTTGATACGTGTGAGCCATTGATGCGCGTGGGTCTTTGCTGCATCTAAGTTTAAGCCACGTCTTTTGCACCCACTGTTTTTCTAAAACCACGGTGTATGTATCATCTACGATATTCTATGGATATTTCAAACCTCCTTTTCTCGTACCCGCAGGACCTCTCCTACAAAGACAAGCACTGGCACGAGGAGTGCTTCCTGTGTTCAATGTGCAAAATGTCGCTGGTCGATAAGCCGTTTGGCAGCAAAAATGACAGAATTTTTTGCTCGAATTGCTACGATCAGGCGTTTGCTACGAGATGCGACGGTTGTGGGGAGATATTCAAAGCTGGTTGGTTCAATTTTTTTATTTTTCTTACGCACCTTTATTCACAAAACTTTTGTTTCGTAGAGATTTCATTGAGCCCGCTTTAGTCCACAAACACATTCATTACATACAGTAATTCGTTGCAGTTTTGCTCTTCAATTTCAGGCATGAAGAAGATGGAATACAAAGGCAAACAATGGCACGACAAATGTTTCTGCTGTATCCATTGTAAAAACCCTATCGGAACCAAAAGTTTTATCCCCAAAAACGAAGACGTTTATTGTGCCACTTGTTACGAAGAGAAATTCGCCACCAGGTGTACCAAATGTAAAAAGGTGAGCTTTGGTGCTTCCTCGCAAAAAAATTGTCGTGTTACCGTTTTTCGTTTCGTTCAATGCTGCTAAAATGGTCGAATGTACCAACGAACCAATTATGCACAACTTTTTCTCGGGTAACCGGCATTTCTAATCGCGATGGTGACCACAGTAACACTATCATAGAGCTAAATTGGGAATTACCCCAGATTTTGGCGAAACACTCTCTGAGTCTTTACGGGTGATGATTTACGCGAGCATAAAACCAGCTCACGTGTGCTTTTTCGGTCGCGTGGTGCATTGGCACTGACGATGACCTAGTGCACCGCCTATTTGCGAATGCCGGTAGAAACGGGCAGGCGACCAAAAACAAGCTGCACAACGCATATTGCACGACAATGGGGGTCACGATAAAGAGGACAGATTGTACGTAATTGAGGTGGTCGGTCACTACACAATGAACACAATGTTCGTCATCAGGTGATCACGACGGGCGGCGTCACGTACAAGAACGAGCCGTGGCATCGCGAGTGTTTCACGTGCACCAACTGTGACCAGTCGTTAGCCGGACAGCGATTCACGAGCAAGGACGAAAAGCCGTACTGCGCCACGTGCTACGGCGACCTATTCGCCAAACGGTGCAATCTGTGTTCAAAACCCATCACTGGTAAGATCATAATCGGTTTGGCTCTTTGTGATTATGAGATTGAACAAGTCGAATGTCCACGTTCAGCGAATTGGTTGACCGCCATTGCCTCGGACAAATGGATACTCTTCCATTGTATTGAACTGAAGCCGAGTTGGGGGCGTGCCACGGTTACCAATTTGCTCAATATGAAAATTCGGCTGTATATGTTTCCCAGTGTATAACTAAGTTGAATGGGAATGATAATCTAACAACGTCACTAACACTGCGGTTCCCAAGAAACTGTTGGATTACATCGTTGTCGTTGAATGACATGTGATCTTTATCTTTAATCTTCTCTGTCTTTTTCGTGCATCCAAACCAGACTATTCTCTCTGCTGCACTTTTCCGATCCGTCTATTTTTCGGTACCTTGTATATTGTAAGATTGTCCGCAGACGCGCCGATTCGTCCGGCCCCTCTCGCTTACATAGTTGGAAATTTCGTCTACAAAAACACGTTCTTTCATCGACAAGGGAGCGGTAAGGGCCTTGCGATTGTAGATCAACAAAACCAACCGGGACCACGGCATGCCATATGTGTATGGGTCACTCACTGGAACGCATAAAATTCGTAACCATAGTTAAATGGGTGCATTAGTGTCAGGTTCTTTTGTCATGGACATAGATTTAAATTCCTTAATTTGGGTACTTATTGTAGTGTCACCATTTGAAGAAGAACAGACGGAAGGTATACACTATTCGTAAGACAGTGTGCGATTTCGGCCATAAAATGTCCTCCACTAGACTTAAATATATGCAAGCGCAGCTACGCTGATCCATGTAAAATGACCTTTTAATCATCAGCTTCTCAAGATACTCGATTTTCTAAACAAACTTTGATCATGTGCTGCCGTTTTCAAAATTCATGCAGTACACATTCGACTTTATTTGGTTGCTCCAGTGTAAATACTACGTCCCGCTGGATATTTGTTCCGAATTCTGATTTTATGGCTGCTGCCAGCTATTCTTCCCCGAGCTCGTTTAACAACCTTGGCTTGTGTTAAATCTTGCCGCTAATCTTTCCCAAAACATTTCGTTCGCAGACCCCGTCCATCCGTACAAAGAGGCCGCAGCTCCGCCCCCACTGCTGCCCGGGGCTAAACCCATTAAACCAAAAGAAAAGAGTAAGCCGCACGATCGAATAAATTTATGAATCTAATTCTTTAATTTCAGCACTGCCTGAATTTCTGCCCTGAATTCTGTGTCTCGTTACCCACACTCACAAGCTTTCCTTGAAAGTCTTCCCCGCACACTCTTGCTTTGGTTGACCGTCCTCTGGTTTGCTTGCTTCCCAACTTCCCGGCGCATGCTCGATCGCAGCTCCAAAAACAATTTTCGTGCTTCGGAATGATTCGCCCAAAGGCCTAGCAATATGTATGTCGTTCTCTCACGCAATACGAAGCAAATTCCCGTGCGCTGATTGGCTAGCGCATGAGAACCAATCAGCATGGGAAAATTTGTTTCGTGTTGCGTAAGAGAACGAAGTACAAGGTCCTTAACTAACATTTATCATTTGCAATCATCTATATGATATGGCTTATCTATATCGCCTTATTCAGCTCTGCTTGTGGTGGCAGTTTCATTTACCAATGTCAATCGAAAATATTTTATCACCTGTATGATATCAAACCATAAATAGCGCTTTGCTATGTATAATTCAGCCGGAGTCAACCCGAAACAATTTATGCGCCTTTTCTACATTTTGTGGTAGAGGATAGTGCATCATGCGTGCATGACATACAAATGTGTTACGTTATACGTTCGCCCTGACAACGCACAAAGTTCACCCCAAAGGTATGTTTGTCGTAACTTTCAAGTAAGCTGATGTTTCACATCTTTTTCAGGCATCGGCGGCACGAAATTCATTTCGTTCGAAGACCGCCACTGGCATAATGACTGTTTCCGCTGTGCGCAGTGTTCACTGACTTTGGTCGGCAAGGGTTTCATCACCGATGGTCCCGAGATTCTGTGTCCCGAGTGTGCGAAGGCGCGGCTAATGGCTGCCAACGCGTGAAACATCACAATATTGATTGACACAATTGACTGACGACGTCATAATCATACAGCTCGCTCGCCCCGGGGCACATGGTGCACACTACCGTACTACTTTGATGGTCTACCGTAATCCAGCGCGCCTGGTCGCTTTGGCGGCACAGAGAAACCATTGTTGAAATTATTGTTTTTTCTTGTTTTAAATTTAAAATTCCGCAGCTTCAAGCAATCATTATCATGGAGGAAAATATGCTCGTTCCAACTGTAATTCCTCAAAGCGAACAGTTTCCCGGCCGGTTAATTATTTGGATGAAGTTATGGAATTTTTGTGTATGAAAACGGTGTTTTCGTTTCTCAGCAGCTTTTGTACATGTCTTTTGAATTGAGTGCATATTAAAACTTTCTTGTGCTATTTTTGGAGTAGAACTGCATCGTAATGCCAGAGGAATTCCCATTTTTGAGGCTCATTACCAGCCTACTTGTACTATAACTGTGTAGCTGGTGTAATCATCAATAATGATGCCGGGAATTTGCTCGTATTTATTACCAGCAGATTTGTCAGTATTGGTCTCCGATCGTGTGAATATTTGCTTCAACACACATTTTTGAATGTTTGTATACAGACCACGCGTCTTGCTTGCATTGAGATTGGGTTTATTTGCAAAACCACGTATGCTTAGAGTATTTCACACAATTCGACAACCCCACTTTCAGTGGTCATATGTCAGATCTACTGCCATAATTGCTAATGCATTGCAGCCGATTTTTAAAAAAACCTAACTGAAAAAATTAGTCACCGGATTTTTTTGTACAATCTTGCAAAGCAGTGATAATCATGCAAAGGGCTATAGCACCGAGAAGGCACTGTGAAATTTCGAAATAATCACAATTTAGTCATAATTGTTTTAGATTTTATTTCAGATTGTCTATCATTGTATTACTGTCATTTGTGATCAGAAATGAGTATTTTCATGTTAATTATTGATTGATAACTGTGAATGATTATATATTATTATTTGATATTCAAAATTTTTCGTTCACCGTTGTTTGATATGGTTCACACGTTGATATTCTTTGTCACCTGTAGATAACACATACAACATGTTCAAAAATTGAAAAAGAAACGTTCTGTCTAAGGGTGCGGCCATGAAAACGCGTTGCGACCGCCCCACGTTTGCATAGCCGCAGTTACGGGTCGCGGCTCGCGGGTCACTTCGAAACATTTATTCGGCTGTAACACACAAAGATGAACCAATCGGCGTCTAGCTAACGCCGCATACGTGCCATAGCCCAGCGCTGATTGGTTCATTTTTTATGTTACAACCAAATAAATGTTTCAAAGTGACCCGCGAATCGCGCCCCGCAAGTGCTGCAATGCAAACGCGGTGCGGTCCTCGGACATAGATTTTTCTGACCCGCGGCCCGCAACCGCATTTGCATGGCCGAACGCCAGTGTGCATCTTTTCTGGTTTTTTTTGCTCGCAGCCCGTTTGCCGTTCTGGTCAGTCAGGAAATGAGGTGTGATCTTGGTATATTATGCATATTTAAAAGTCGGTATATGTGAAATGTTTTCAAAGATGCACGATAAAAGTGTTTAAAATTTGTTCCATAACGATATCAAATTTCAAAATAATCACGCACCCAGCATCTAAATTTGACGTAAACAATCAACACAGTTAAAATATAGCCACATATGTTGTGCCAGCTGTAATTGATCATGGAACAAAAGTTATTACAGTAAATCGCGTGTTTCGCGTGCTCTGATCACACACGCAAACCTCCGAAATCATCGAAAAGCAAAGTTCGGTGTTACATATGCATGAGTTATACATCTGTATGAACAGGTGCACTAATCCCAAGCGCGATTTCTGCTCTTTTAAGGCTTGTTCCCAGTGGTGCGGCAGCAGCAGCAACAGTTCCACAACCATGCCCGTGCTTCTCTGCGGCGCCGATGGTGAATTGTGAAAATATACCTGGAACGCCAGCGGCATCGCTGCGGTTTTCACAGATTTTGAAGTATTTGATCCAAGTTAGGTTAGTGTGTAGTTTTTCACTAACATACCGCTATTTTATTGAGTGTTATTGATAGGACTAGACGCCGTTGGCTCGAGGCGTGTATTTGTCCCATTTTGAAACCAGAATTCCTCAGGTGCCGGCAATCACTTTTGTTGCAAATACACTCTTGTTGCTGATTATTATTTGCCCTCAAACACGGGGAAGTTATCATTTTAGACGTGGGGATTCCAACCGCGCTTGATCTGCGCGCATCAACGCCGTTGCACTGCATACAAACTGCAATATTTGAGTTGCGCAACGGTGTATCTGTGGTTGTGGGCGAATGAGTTCTTGATGTTGTTTTGCACTGTGGCATGCGAGCATAAATTAACTTTATGTTTCCCATGGGATCGCATGCCACAATGCAAAACAACATCGTACAAACTGCAGCGGTGCCGCGACGGTCCCGCTTTCGAGGAACCAAAAACCGCGGCCGCCGCACTTGGATCAAGCCTTGGCCGCCCTCAGACAAACGCGAAACGCGGAAAGCGAAAAGTTTTTCAGCGTGGTCATCATCCACAGCGCACGCCAAACAGCCTCTGAAACATTTTGTCTGAGCATCACTGTGGTTTAGGCCCGTGGTTAAGGAGTTCCTGTTGAGCTGAACTTTTCGCTTTTCGCTTTCGCGTTTGTCTGAGTGCGGCCCAGACTTTAGATTGTTATTCTTAAAGATGACACGCGCACAGTCCCAAACGTCTAAAAATGTTGCAATGATTAGGTTCGTTAATGAGGTTCCTACGCGGCTAAATTACGACGGCCTGTCCTAATCAGTCGAAAACATATCTTGATTGCTGGTAACTTGGATTTTTCATGTCGTCATGGCAAAACAAACATAGGCGCAATCGCTAAGCAACGATCTTTTCCATGTGACTGGCGCTTGGGCACACCCGATTTTCGAAGGGCTCCCATTGTGTCGCCTTCTGGCTTCAAAACCTGGCCGAAACGAAGCCTGAAGAAATCCTTAAGTTCAGAGTGTACCAGCTAGCTACATAATATACCTTGTGTGTGACTCATCGTGCATCAGAATATGTTTGATGTCTTTGAAATATTTTATGTAACATAACCTGCACGGCTTAGCACCGTGCGTATTGCCCACGCACGGCTATACACAAACCTTTACAGTGTTGTATTGTGCTCACATTAAGCTGAAATGATCAAAAAGAGCAAACACACGCGCACCGAAAAACCAGAATCAATGTCGCTTATTTGAACAAGCCACCCATAACATACCCATGACCAGCTCCCGCGGGCGAACCACACACCTACATAATAAAGCTATGGCTGCTGTAGGTGGGGCTCATGTGAATAATGCATGGATCTTTTGAAACTACTTATTCGAACCTAGGGTCGGCGAAAGGAAAGATTTCAAATCAAATTCTCTCTTTTGTGTCGCGCATTGACGTCAGACCACCACTATATACCAGATGTGTATGAGTTTCCGGTTAGGCTTTTACACGAACTTTGTTGTCTGGCGAGTTTTTTCATTTGGCCGCCGCCCAGGTCTGGTCACACGATTAAAACCTATAAACACTTCCGTGCTCGCTTTGCAGGCACTGAAGGCAGTCGTAAATCGGAAATCCGCTTCTAATCAAATTCTGTCTTAACGTTTTGTATGCGTCAAAACGATGTGTGTTTGCTCCCGGCGCTTCTTGGAAATGATTTTGTTGTTTGCTTTGTCTGTTTCATATTAGTTTAAAACGAATCATCGTTTTAAAAAGTAACTTCTGTAGACATCGTATTTCCTCTAAAAGAAAATCTGGGCTTCTGTTCTTCAGCCACGGTTTTAGGGGTGTGTCTATAGGCGGGCTTCAATTGGGACGGGGCTATATACGATGGCCAGACAACCTTCTCAGCCTTCTGCTGCTTGGCTCATTAAACCTCCAAAGTCACCTCGGTCGCATATGCTACAAAAAGCAGGTGTTAGTTAAACTTCGATAATCACGTTGTTAGGATACGAGCAGCCGATAATGCTAGTTCCAAAAATGAGCTTCGCGCTCAGGATCAAGATTTTAGCGCAACTCTTTCCACAGGTGCAAACATTTTCGTGTTTCAAGATGAAATGTCAGTGAGCTAGATATTCAAATGTCAGACATGTGCCGTCTATGCAACAAAGCCGCTATGCTGTCACAAAGCAAACTTACATTGCTGCCTCCTCGTGCGCGCATCAGAATGGGGTTGTTTATCGGGATTTCTTTGAAGGGGTGAATATTTTCCGGATCGACGATGTTCCTTGTTCCCCGTCTTTTCAGTCATTCACGGCCCGTATTTCTTGACCCGCAACCCGCATGCTATGTACTGTATGTATGTGTGAGAGCACTGTAATTGGTATGGGGAGTTCAGGATTTTATCGGGATTGAAATTGTCCGGGTTTCGGGATCGGTATGTCGTTCGAACACTGCTCATCATTGTGGTCAAAACCTTGCTTCCTGCACTCTTTAAAAATGTGCGTTAGTCGGAAGCTGTTGACAACATCGATAACAAGCGTGTCAATAGTGTTGGAATATCTAATCCAGTCATTTGATTAGAATTAGGCTGGAACGTATTATGTCAAAAGTGTTGCAAAATCATCGAATCCGGTCATTTGATTAGATCTGGGTTGATTGTTTATATATAAATTTTTATCTGCATTTTCATGAATGTGTTATGGCGTGTCTAATCATCAGAATCACGTAGCATTATCCATGCATGTTCCCAGTTGCCGGCTTATATTAGAGTGGTCAACTCAAGTGGTCAAATAACTTCGTCAACTCACTTTGTAGAGTCGTGCACTCACCCCGAACTCCTCGTATTAATTTTCACCCTCACTCGAGGCTGCTGCGAGTTGACGAAGTGATATTTGACTACTAGAGTTGACCACTGTTATATTAATCTCGTTGCCGGCGCTTTAGTCGAGCAACACTGAACTTTCAAATTAGCTTCAAATTAGGTTTGTTCTTACGAATAACTCACGTGGATAATTTCAACCGAGCGCTCGAATTACTGTAGCACACGCAGTCTACTGTATTTGGGTTTACGTCATCAGACGGACGTCATTACAAACAGATGCGTATCATATTTAAAAGGTACTGACTCAAGAACACAATTTCCAGACGGGAAGAACAAAAACGGCAGGAAAAACATTAACGATGAGCCCATCAGGCAGGATCGAATGCAACGTTTCCTCATACCATACCTAAGAGTGACCTGGTTCGGGCTCTAGAGGTAAAATAGGGTTTGAACGGGACCCCGATTCTGAAATCCGGATTCCGGTAACCGAATCCCATAATAATCCCATAATAAGGCCGCATTCACAATGCAGCGCGTTAGCGTGTTGCTGATTAGCGTGCACGCTTTTTCCGCGCGCTTTTACATTCACAATGGAAAATTGACAAAACGCGTTAGCGCGCGCGCTTCTCAGCGACACGCTAAAGCACTAAGGCGCCAACGCGCTAATCAGCAGAACGCAATTACATTCACAATCCCCGTTGGTCCGGCTGTAGCCAAATACCGAATTTTTTCATTTCTTTGCTTTGAAAACTACAACCAATCGCTTTCAAGATTCATTCAAACTTCTTTTGGCTCTGACGGAACATTTTCCTAAAACGGCAAATCTAGCTGGCCGCGACACGACCAATCCATGCGTGCAATAAAGTCTCCTTGTCGTGTCATGCATCACAATTACACCACCAAAGAGGAATACGCAACGCATAAGCAGATGAACAACGTGCTGCGCAACGTTTGTTTGCAGCGAATATCACAGCAGCCGAAACTGTTTGCCACAGTCGATTCTCTCGACTCAATCAGCGTAAAAAGGCATGTTTCTAAGCACCCAAATGGAACAAAAATATTCGCAGCGAACGTGGCAGGCTTTATTTCCTATGTTTTCACATTTTTCGTGGTCTGGTAATGTTTTCAAAGTAAATTATAAACTTTACAAAACGCGCATCCAGTGGTAACGCGCAAAAAATTAGAACGAGTCCTAATAGTGAAAAGCGCGTTAGCGAGCACGCTGACGCGCCAACGCGCTAATCAGCTTTGCATTGTGAACGCAAAAGCGCGTTGCACATAGAAGTGAGTCAAGCCGCAACAAAACGCTGAAAATTTGAGCTCGATCGGGCAAGGGAAGTGGTTTCAGGACACCCGAACCTCCGGCGGCCCACTCAGGCGCCATCGCTTCTCCTCCAGGAAACGAACCAATCCGGTGAGCAACATCGATTTGCTCAGTGAGCAGGTCTACACTTAGGGAAAATGGATATGCTTCTATCGCGAGAAACGAGGGCCGAAGTTGCTGGGCGCTAGTGCGCGAAGGGGGGAGTTTGCTGCTGTGGTGTAAGTTCGCGCTTTTCTTCGGTTTTTTCTTTCTTTTGGCCAAGCGGTGCTGACAGAGGCGGCCCGGCCCGGCCCGAGCTCCCCATCTCCGGCCCGGCCGAGGGGCCAAAGCTCGGCCCTGCCAGGCCCGGCCCGGCCCGACCGACTTTTGGGTCTGTTTTTCCCGATTTTCCGAACCGAAAACCACGCGCCCCCGTGCCCAGCCTTTATTCTTCTCCGCCGAATACCCCCCCCCCCCTCCCCGGCCCGATTGCGACCTCATTTAGGGGCTGTATTTGGGGGGGTGATTCACCGACCCCATTTAGGAGGGGGCCCGGCTCGGTCCGGCCCGATCCTTAAAATCTCCGGCCCGGCCCGAACCAAAAGCCCAAAATCGCGGCGCGGCCCGGCCCGGCCCGGCCGGCCTGATTGCGACCTCTGCACGGACTGCATTTATGGGGGCTGTATTTGGGCGGGGCTGATTCAATGACCCTATTTAGGAGCCGGGTCGGGGGTTATTTGGGGGGGGGGGGGTGATTCAGTGACCCCATTTACGAGGAGGGATTCGGCCCGGCCCGGTTCGAACCAAAGGCCGAAAATCGCGGCCCGGCTTGACCTCTGGATGCAAGAGTACAGGTTGGAGAGGTTGGCTTGCTTTGTTTTGGTTGGGTTTATTTGATATTTTGAGAGCGGCCGGGTCGGGTTGTATTTTGGGGGCTCTATTGGGGGGGGGGGTGATTTATTGACCCCATTTAGGAGCCGGGTCGGGCTGTATTTGGGAGGGCGGGCTTTATTTGGGGGTGGGGCTGGGGGTGATTCACTGACTCCATTTAGCCCGGGGGGAGTGCGTTTTTGGGTTTTTAAGTGAGTCGGCTCGAGCGTACCCGAGGGGACCCCCTCCTCCCCGGAACTACACTGGGCCGGAGATCTGGAAGATTGGGCCGGGCCGGGATGACCTGACAGCATCTGAAATCCCTCGTTTAGGGGGGCTGTATTTTGGGGGCTCTATTTGTGGGGGGCCGTTCCTCCAAATCTTCGGCTCGGCCCGGCCCGAGCTCAGGCCGGCACGATTGCGAACGCTTACTTAACGATATGTGTTGGAAAGGTTGGCTTGCTTTCTATTTTCTAAAGCTTTTTATTTTTTTGCCGTGGTCGGAAGCGATATCGGGAGAGCGGCCTGGTCGGGCCGGAGATTTGGAAGATCGGGCCGGGCGGGCCGGGTACAGTCACCCTAAATGGGGTCAGTCAATCAGCTCCGGGGGGGTTTATTTGGGGGGGGTGATTCACCGACCCCATTTAGGAGGGTTTTTTATTGGGCCGTCCCGGCTCGGCACGGGAATTTTTTTTGGGGGGGGCTGATTTGCTGACCCCATTTAGGAGGGGCTGGGGGCGGCCAGCCCGGCCCGGCCCAGCCGGAGCTCGGGCCAGGCCGGCCGCCGCCACCTCTCCTAAATGGGGTCAGCAAATCAGCCCCCCAAAATTTGGTTTTGGGCCGGGCCGGGCCGCCCTCCTACGTCTTTTTTCGTATTGTGCACTCGAATGTGTGTTGGCTGTGGTGACACCTTATTTTTTCTCGAGACCGCTGTGAAGACCACGCTTATCAAACGACCAGTGGACAACAAATTGTCATGTCATGCGCTGATCATGACCGTGCTGTTTTGGCACAG
Organism: Rhynchonema sp. JSB1_4; assembly: GCA_030248065.1. Lineage (NCBI taxonomy): Eukaryota > Metazoa > Nematoda > Chromadorea > Monhysterida > Xyalidae > Rhynchonema > Rhynchonema sp. JSB1_4. Next base: position 73,377 of record JASAMV010001045.1, read on the forward strand.
TACGAGAAGGTCAGTTAGTTGATTTGTATTGCGAAACAAAAGTTGATGATATAATGTATGTATTTCATTTTAGATGTTCGCTGTCGACAAAGGTGGTTTTCAGCAGGAAACGATTCACGCTTGTGGGAAGTGTCATGCGTGGTCTGATGAACGGCGGAATATGTGGCGGCAACAGGTGGGTTTTAGTTTTTTCGCTTGACTGGGAATGCCGTAGCAGCAACGTTTCGCTGCCGGCTACTATACCTGACTGGGAATGCTGCAGCAGCGAAACGTTTCGCTTCCGGCCGCTGTATTCGACTGAGAATGCTGCAGCAGCAAAACGTTTCACGGGATTGTTGCAGGAGCAAAACGCGAGAAAACGCTCTGTGTTCTAAAAGGGTGTGCTGGTGGTTTTTTGTAAAAATACATGCATATGTTCTCCTCCTGGCAACGAAATGTTTTGTTGCAGCAGCATCGTCAGTCAAGTATAGTGACTGGCAGCGAAATGTTTTGCTGCAGCAGCATCCTCAGTCAAGTATAGTGACTGGCAGCGAAATGTTTTGCTGCAGCAGCATCCTCAGTCAAGTATAGTGACTGGCAGCGAAATGTTTTGCTGCAGCAGCATCCTCAGTCAAGTATAGTGACTGGCAGCGAAATGTTTTGCTGCAGCAGCATCCTCAGTCAAGTATAGTGACTGGCAGCGAAATGTTTTGCTGCAGCAGCATCCTCAGTCAAGTATAGTGACTGGCAGCGAAATGTTTTGCTGCAGCAGCATCGTCAGTCAAGTATAGTGACTGGCAGCGAAATGTTTTGCCGCAGCAGCATCCTCAGTCAAGTATAGTGACTGGCAGCGAAATGTTTTGCCGCAGCAGCATCCTCAGTCAAGTATAGTGACTGGCAGCGAAATGTTTTGCTGCAGCAGCATCCTCAGTCAAGTATAGTGACTGGCAGCAAAATGTTTTGCTGCAGCAGCATCCTCAGTCAAGTATAGTGACTGGCAGCGAAATGTTTTGCTGCAGCAGCATCCTCAGTCAAGTATAGTGACTGGCAGCGAAATGTTTTGCTGCAGCAGCATCCTCAGTCAAGTATAGTGACTGGCAGCGAAATGTTTTGCTGCAGCAGCATCCTCAGTCAAGTATAGTGACTGGCAGCGAAATGTTTTGCTGCAGCAGCATACTCAGTCAAGTATAGTGACTGGCAGCGAAATGTTTTACTGCAGCAGCATCCTCAGTCAAGTATACATTTCGCTGCCAGTCACTATACTTGACTGAGGATGCTGCTGCAGCAAAACATTTCGCTGCCAGTCACTATAATTGACAGAGGATGCTGCTGCAGCAAAACATTTCGCTGCCAGTTACTATACTTGACTGAGGATGCTGCTGCAGCAAAACATTTCGCTGCCAGTCACTATACTTGACTGAGATTTTTTCAGTTTCATACAGTGGTTTCTGCAATGGTTTCAGGTATGTGTTGGCTAGCCCGCCGCGCCGGGGCGCCCAGTACTTTGACAGCACTGCTGGACGTCCGTCCAGCCTTGTTTTGCCCATTTGTAGCATCAAAGAAAGAGGTAAATGCTTGTTTTCTCCCATTATAGCATCGAAACTTGAAGGCCATCTCAAAGTACGACACTGCCTTGGCACTTTGATCCTAGTTTTTACCCTTTTAACGGCATAGGCCGACTACTATATTTCACTGTGATCGCTGAAATTATTTCCTATTTTTGCTGAATTTTGCCTAATATTTGCGTTCGTCTAATTTGCAGGTTTGATTAAAAACGAATAAAATAATCAATTCTGCTAGTGACGAATTTGTGGTAAAAGCCTCAGTGATAAAAAAATTTAAGGCAAAACACACACGATATAACGTCTATGTCACGCTTCCCTTCACGTTTGTAAAACTAGCCAACAGCGAAGAGCCCTGCTGCTGTAGTAGCCGGCAACGAACCGTTTTGCTTCTGCAACATTCCCAGTCAAATATAGTAACCGGCAGCGAAACGTTTTGCTGCTGCAGCATCCTGAGTCAAATATAGTAGACGGCAGCAAAGCGTTTTGCTCCTGCAACTTTCCCAGTCAAATATAGCAACCGGCAGCGAACCGTTTTGCTGCTATGGTATCTCCAGGCAAATATAGGGCCGGCAGCGAAACGCTTTGCTGCTCCAGCATCAAATGTAGTAGCCGGCAGCGAACCGTTTTGCTGCTGTGGAGGTAACTGCATCTGAGTGTTGTCGGCGCAAGTCCAAGGGAAGCCAAGTGGTGTCTCAGTCCAAATGAAACGACACTAGGTGTGACCCTATCGAGGCTGAGCTGAGTCTGGTGGAAATAAAATTGCGTTTGCGTCGAAGGTGAAACAACATTTAGCTTGAACGAGTCGAAATTGAGTTTGACTGTGTTTAAACAAAGTGAAACAGTCCAGAAACAAACGAACCTGAGTCTGCCAAAATGGGACAGAGGGACAAAACTGCGCATGAGTCCATACTGAGGTTGAACTTGAGCCCGAAGAAAACAAACCCAGTCCAACAAACACGAAATTTTCGTTTGGCCACCAGATTCAGTTTTTTTGAAACTGAGCCAGGGTCAAAACTAAACGTAACTGAGTCGAAATAGAACACATTGTGTTTGAGTCCGTACGAAACGAAACTGAGTTTGATTCCAAGCAACGGACACATTAAGCGAACAATCAGTTTCATAAGATGGTTTCTGCAATGGTTTCAGGTATGTGTTGGCTAGCCCGCCGCGCCGGGGCGCCCAGTACTTTGACAGCACTGCTGGACGTCCGTCCAGCCTTGTTTTGCCCATTTGTAGCATCAAAGAAAGAGGTAAATGCTTGTTTTCTCCCATTATAGCATCGAAACTTGAAGGCCATCTCAAAGTACGACACTGCCTTGGCACTTTGATCCTAGTGTTCTTCATGTTTCTTGCAGTGATACCTGTGTCCAGCTCGTTATATTCTCCGTGCCTCTTGAGAGTGATCGTTCTGTCTAGCTCTTTATATCCACTGGCACGTGGCACCCTGCCCTTGCATCAGTAAAACAACTGGTCAGAAACAAAATGAGGGCCGAATTCTTTACGCTTTTTGTTGCTATAATGAAGGTCTTTTCACCATCAGGTATGGGCAATCCGCCAGCTCATGGCACTCGCGCACACAGGCTACATGCTACATTACTGCCGTCAATGAATGCATCTATTCTCTGCAGTTATTCATTGAAACATCCCCAAATTTTGCAGTGGCGCAGAAAAGTGTTATGGCAAGCAGCTAATGAGAACCGGATAAATTAAAAAGCGGTAATCAAAGTATGACATTCGCCCAAAGTGTACATCTTGTTTAGAAAATGGCGTGTGCTGCTGCACGCGCTGTGTGTATTAGGGCGCGTATAGATTGAACTGGAAATATTTCTGGAGCAACAATTTTTTATTCTATGTCCGAAAGCCAGAAATATCTCCAGCTCAATCTATACACAACCTGGAAATATTTCTGGAGCAACAATTTTTTCTTCTATGTCACAGATCCAGAAATATCTACAGCTCAATCTATACGCAAAACTGGAGATATTTCTGGAGCAGTTTGAAACATTTATGCCTCCAGCTTATTCAAGAAAAAATGTGGGGTGAGTGCATGCAACATTTTCTTTGATTACAGGGTGTGCCAAATTATATCATGGATTATTCTTTGTGCAGCAACAGTTGAATGGTGATAAAACGCGAAGTACACCCAACATCAGCTTTAGATTGTTTAAAGTTCTACTTGCCAAGCTATATTCGCTATTTTGTAAACATGCTTTCACATGCCCGAGAATTCTAAACGATGCCCCTAATTTGGTGCGGTATCAGAATTGAGCTTCCGACCTCGGTATACACTTTATTTTGTTTTTGTGGTATGCAAGCGATCTCCTTGTTAGAATTTTCATTGCGTCACGTTGTGCACGTTTAAAAACCATTGGTTCAGTACAGGGTGCTCAACTGAAATTTTCAGGTGCAAATTTTTCTTTAAAAAACGCGTTCTCGGGCATGTGAAAACATGTTTGCAAAATAGTAAAGTTTAGCTTGGCAAACTTTAAAAAAAAATTCAAAGCTGATGTTGGGTGTATACTTTGCGTTTTATCACCATCAAACTGTTGCTGCACAACCAATAATTCATGTTATAATTTGGCACACCCTGTAATTAAAGAAAATGTTGCATGCACTCACACCACGTTTTTTCTTTTATAACTTGGACACATAAATGTTACGAACTGCTCCAGAAATATTTCCAGTTTTGCGTATAGATTGAGCTGGAAATATTTCTGGACCTGTGACATAGAATAAAAAACATGGCTCCAGAAATATTTCCAGGTTGTGTATAGATTGAGCTGGAGATATTTCTGGCTTTCGGACATAGAATAAAAAATTGGTGCTCCAGAAATATTTCCAGTTCAATCTATACGCGCCCTAAAAAGTGCCATGAGCCGATGGATTGCCCATACATACACACTTTGACATACAGGTACGACCAAGCCAAAGAGAATAATCAATCACAGAATGCGTTAGAGTAAGCGTGCGAACATTACAATGTTGTGTCCCTGAAATCGCAAGGTTTTGTGGTCAAACTATCAATGTTGGAACAATTCTTGAGCCAAATACGTGCAGCAAATGCGCCAAAACCGTGTACAAATTAGAACCGGTTCTAATTGGCTTTTTTCCGGTTTCACGGTTTCACGGTTTCAAAACAATAAGACCCAACCGTGAAACCGTGTCATTGTGAAGACAACAAACGTGAAACCGTGAAACCGTAAAACCGTGAAACCGTGTCATTGTGAAGACAACAATCGCAAAACCGTGAAACCGTGAAACCGTAAAACCGTGTCATTGTGAAGACGGCCATAGCGTGCGAGAAAACTTGCTAGCACGCGCTAATCAGCTTTTTGCATTGTGAATGCAAAAGTGTGCGCATCTCGCACGCTAACGCGCTTGAATTGTGAATGCGGCCTAAGCCTTTGGCACGTGTACAGTATTTTCTCCTTCAACGTTGTACTTTAATATTTTTTCAGCTGAAAAAATATTTTTGTAATCGCTATGCTTCGCATAGGAGCATTGATTTTCTCATCTCGAAAGATTAAACAATATTACAAAATGGAGGGTGCGCGCTTGGTACTTAAGGCGGACGTGGTTGAACGGATGAAAAATATTACAAAACCGAGAACGACTTTTCAATTTTTCGCATTTTATGCATGTTTTTTAAACTTAAATTGATCTTTCAATTGCAACGTGACTGGTGTAAAGTAAGTCATGAAACAAGAGTGGATGTCCCAAAAAAATTCGGACGCATGAATGTGTAAGCTCTGGGAAATAAAACGACCTAAACTTGATCAAAAATATAATTGGGTCGCATATCATGCACAAAAACCTGGGGTAGAAGTCTCTCTGCCCTGAATCGAGATCCAATTCGCCGTGATTACGTGGATCATAACATTCACAATATTTCAACGAGCATAACGTTATCATCATAAATAACACTCAAAAAATCAAGTGGCCAATCAAGTTTTTAAACCACACACATTTTTAAGTTTTTACACATTCACGCGTCCGAATTTTTTTGGGACACCCACTCTTGTTTCATGACTTACTTTACATCAGTCTTGTTGCAATTGAAACATCAATTTAAGTTTGAAAAACATGCATAAAATGCGAAAAATTGAAAAGTCATTCCCGGTTTTGTAATATTTTTTCATCTTTTTTCAGCTGAAAAAAGCGTTCAACCACGTCCGCCTTAAGTACCAAGCGCGCACCCTCCATTTTGTAATATTTTTTAATCTTGCGAGATGAGAAAATCAATGCTCCTATGCGAAGCATAGCGATTACAAAAATATTTTTTCAGCTGAAAAAATATTAAAGTACAACGTTGAAGGCGAAAATACTGTAGTGCGCACGCACGCACGCACGCACGCACGCACCAACGCACGCGCGCACACACACACACACACACACACACACACACACACACACACACACACACACACACACACACACACACACACACACACACACACACACACACACACACACACACACACACACACACACACACACACACACACACACACACACACAGCGCGCGCGCGCGGCCAGCTCAGTGTTGATGTGGCTCCAAGTGTTTTGATCTTAATTTATCAAATGCTGCCTTCCCGACTTGCAACATAGGTCAAGGTCCCGACCAATTCCCGCAAAAGGTTCAATTGTTTTTAACTGGCTTCAAGCAAGGCGCACGCCGAGAAAGACCTCTGCTCCCCGCCCGAGTATAATTGCATCGCGGCAACCAAAAATAGAACGAGAGACAACCGCACTTATCCTGCTGTTCATCAACTTGTGATGCATAATTGGCGAACCGCTTCCCGAACCGGCGCAGAGTGACTTGCACTGTTCCGTTTGATTCAGTGCGAGTGGCATTTGTGCGAGTCAATTCGCAACGTGTCCCGGTTGTTGATAAAAGGTAGGTATGTAAACATGCTCAGATTGTGGTTGTTGGAGCCGTTTGAATGTATCCCACGGTCCAAGGGCGGATCGAGGGGGGCACAGCGGCCATGCCCCCTCTGGTCTATTTGGCCCCTGAAGGGGGCCAGTGCTTCGGAAGGAAGAAGAAAAATGACCCCTAAATCGCAGAATTTTCACTGTGATACACTACAAGTAAAAAATCGCGCGTTTCGGGCGTCAGATACACCCATTTTCGATGTAATTTGGCTCTCGTGCGCGTAAAAAGCACACGTTGCTATTGAATACCTATTGCAAAGCACGAGTCTACTTGTTCTTTACAAAACCATTCGCAGGAAATGTTACTGGCTGCGAACTAATGTTGCCCGATCTCGTCATTCCATGTTCACCCACGTGGCGCTGCTGGCTGGGTCTATTGCATCAAAAAGCAACCCCTATTGACGTATATGTTAGACCTCGCTTGACTTCTTTTCGCTGAGATGCGAGTATACCTTGGGTACCTACAGTATGTCCCGTAGGTATTGAATCGAATATTCACTTCATATACTGTATGTATATTACCAGCCAATCTTTTCTTGTTCTAGTTATACAAATATGTAAGCCATTTCTTGGCCATTGATTTTTCTGTTTTTTATCTACTATACATAGTACCTCGGCGACGTCAGCCTCGTGTACGGTTTTGATACAACGCCATTTTTACTCTTTGTCTTTTTATAAATGGAACTCTTTGTTGCGCAAGTCATGACAGGCGGTCGCGCAAGCTACATACATAGTTGGACCGAAGCGAACCAAAGTCAAGAGTGTTGAACCCCTAGAACACAAACTTTAACTGCTTGCCAACATCAGGCCCAGCCGCACATCGACAGCGCCAATCCCTAATAACCAGATTGGTACAATAATGAAAGAATGAAAGCCTTGCATCTTATTTGCCTTACAGCACTTTTTGTTCAATTTCTCGGCCACTAATTGGCTACGATCCGGGGTTTAACTTTGTAAGTTTATCACGGTTTCCAAAGCCCGTCAACTAAAAGCATACCATGGTTCATGTCTGTGATAAACTTATAACCGCATAATTTAATTAAAGTTAAAAATTCCTGTGAACGATGCCCCCTCGACTACAGGACGTAACAATGAATGTACAGTACCAGCTGCAATTCTAGGCGATCCTGAGGCGGCGCAGGCTTAGCCTGCAGGCTGGCCTGCACAGTTAAGGAAAGAAACCAGCGGAGCCCGCAGGCGCCTGCAGGCTGAGCCTGCGCCGCCTCAGGATCGCCTAGAATTGCAGCGGGTACTGTATCTTGCTTTGTGTCAGTCAGAAAACACAAAAACATCAAGTTCCTCTGGCACCAGAAGGGAACCAAAACTACTTTCTTGGAAACTGTACATATATATCACAGCGACTGAGAGAGCGGCCCTGAGTCGGCCAAGCATGTGGTTCTAAAGAGTGCATACTTTTCGCTCGATTCTGGTTCGTTATCAATCCCTTGTGTAGACCATTAATATCTACCTCTCTCTAAAATTGAGACATTTTAGGAAGTAACAATTTGTTTGGCTAGGGTAACATTCGGAATATCCATTGTGGCGTGGGTGCATAACTATTTTTTTTAGAAGAAAATTAATTACAGCTGCGAACCGTTCGTATTCTGTGAGCTAACAGCCTCCGGACAGTTCTTGTCAGGAAAACGCCAGCATGGAGATTGATGTATTGTTTCTGGCTGTTCGGTGTTATTTGATATGATTTTTTTCACTGGGATGAAAAAAGACTCCAAGTGGTGCAAGTTTTACGTACGATAAAAAGTGAACTTCCAGAAAACCACACGGTTTTTATGGAGGAAAGTCCTGAGACACCGCGAAACAGAATACAGCACCCTTCAGACCCTAAATCCGTCTGAGGACATGCAACACATACATATTCTTGTGTTCTCAACCAAATACATGGCTGCTCAGGAGGCCAGAAAAAAACGCTTCTCTTTCGCGCAAAAATGCGGTAATTCCGTCTAATGGCTAGTCCATAAAAGTTGCTTTGGGCATACGTACAGTCTGACGTCGCGCTTGCTTTTTTTATGAGCACGCCTTGTTTGGCCAACCAGGATCCGATTTGTCTTCTGTAACGTGTTCTTTAGTTGTTGATGTAGTGGCCTTTTGGGTCACGCGTTATTCGACTTGTGAACTATTGTGTGTGTGTACTTTTTGCTCGCCGCCTGTTCAGCCCAGTCGTGGCAGTGCACCAGGGCATCGCCAGCGTGACTGGATCAATGGCGAACTCATTTGCTGTTTTCAAATTTAACCTGGAATTAGTTTTTTTTGTATTTCTTGGTTTATTGAAGACCAAGACAGGAAATGAAAGTTTTCAGCCCGGAAGGCGGTTTGTTTGACCTTGCGCGATGCCACGACCAGAAAGACTGCAGATCGTGTTCGTGTGCTTGCAATAGCATAAATTATCCATGTGATTTAATCTATAGTCGGTTCATGCAAAAAAGTCCACATCAATTATTTTTCTTTCTCTAGGCTCCGCAGAACAGGTTCCCGGGAACCAAACAACCATGGGCTATCCGAGCTTCTGTCATCGCGGTGATTCTCACCATCACACAGCGAATGAAGCTGCCACAAATCACAGCCATATTTTATTGAACCAAAACACCACCGAAATCGATCAAAATATCAGATTGATGAAATTGTATTTCTATTTCTACGCGACTGTTCCCATCGTCGCCGTTGGCATTATTGGCAACGTACTCAATCTGGCTACATTACAGGTTTGATGATCTTTTAGTTCGTTCGGATCGACAAGTTACTGGTATCGTTTAGCAAATGTGCAATGAAAGGGTATACTGTCACCTGAGCACTGAACACAGGTATACATAATAAGACATCCAGACATCTGTTTTCTGTTGCATACCAGTGAGACCCTATATTATGCAGAGTTACATTATTTCAGAGTTACAGTCGAGCAATAGGAGCAGTCAGCCGTTCCATCCACAACAATAGCTCTTGTGCATTTTTGGGTCACCGCACGTGACCATCCGGTGCATTCGCATTGATGATGACCTGAAACGGGTTGAAACAGGGCAACCAGCAAAAACACACATTGCTGTCCCATTTTCATTTCTCACACGGGAGGTCATTTATACATTAGGTTATCGTTATCGTTACCATGTACTTATCGTCTGAGAAAATCGTATAGAACATGGAGGAGTCCACCAAAGTTTTCTTCCTCATCCATCCCCGGTTAATCAGGTATACGTATGCGGCCTAAAGTAAGGTTATTGATGGAAAACGCACGGAAACTTTCATGAAACACCAACGTACCCGTTCCTATTCACCAGGCCCCCACCCTGCGCACCGTGCCATTCATGTACATTCGCGCGATGGCACTATTTGACCTGATCGGGCTCATACTTGTCTTGCCGACAGCTACGAAAATCAGCGGCTTGCTACCAAACGACCTGCACATTTTGGTTGTCTGGCAGGCGCACCTGGAGCTGCCGTTTCTCAACTGTTTCCTGCTCGCCAGCATGTATTCAGGTGAGTGCTGATCAGGGTTGGGCAAAAAAGTTTTTTTTTAAAAACTCGTTTTCAAAAAAAACCATTTTAAAAAAACGTGTTTTCAGTTAAAAACACCCAGATGACCGAAATATGTCCCCAAAAAAGTTGGAAAACGCTCATGTTGGGAAGAAAACGTGGTTAAATGAAGTAATTCTATGTGTTGAGGCAAAATGAAAGGGTTTCAATCCTTTTCAAGCGAGTTGTTAACATCCTGTGTCAGACCCGCATCATGGGACCAACTTTGGCCTGGGGTCATCATTGAAAGTCGAACTCCGTATGTCGACGTATCTCGAGTCTCGACAAAGTAAAAATTGGTCGGAAAATTTTTTGAAAAAAATGGGACAAAAAATTGATTTTCCCTGAAAATCAGGTACTTTCTTTGAAAAATTCAGGGAAAATCAAGAAAATTCAGGATTGAAAAAACCAAAACGACCCTGGCGTTTTACTTTAAAAAACTTCGTTTTTACCTTAGAAAAAACTCCGTCGTTTTTTTGCCCAACCCTGGTGCTAATATGACGTAGAATAGTCCACTTTCTTACCTGGTAGGAATAATCGGCGTGGTCGAACTGTTTATTTTCGATGATCGCTATATGTAATCTGCGCGTGAAGTCGGATGTAGAGCACGACACGTTAGGCGGGTATGCGGTATATCTGAAACTTCACTCAATAGTTCTGTCCCAGAAATGTGGGCTCGACGCCGATTGCTGGGTCTGGAACGCAATGAAATTGAAACACGGCTCCGAATCGAGTCTGCGTCCTGTTTCAGTTCTTGTGGAAAACTTTGTTCACCTTACGGGACAAACGTTCCCAATCGTCTCAACCTTTGGCTTGTGCAAATTCTAGCGGCATCTACATAGTTCAACGCTCTTTTTTGCAGCGGTTGTTCTCACGATGCAACGTTACCGCATGGTCTGTCACCCCACGCATGTGCGATCTGTGAAACATCAGCAAGCCAAGGCACGTGTCAATATTTGCGTGGTGCTCATGTTGGCCGTCGTGCTACAAATTCCGATGGCTGCCCAGTTCAGTGTTGCGACCAAGTCGGACGGTACTTTCGCGCAAGTCGACAATTACGAAGTGCAGTGTGTCGAACCCTACGCTACGGTTGGTCATCATTCTCAGTCATGTATCGTTGTCCAAATTGTACAATAGGCACAGCAGCAAGGAATACCATAATATTCCGAAACATCATCTAACAAAGCTGGCAGCAAGGTCAACCATCGCAACTTTGTTGGCGCCGTGTCGTTGATTTAAATATGCGATTGTGAACAGGGCGATCCTGCGGCTTGTATTACAGTGGTCAACTCCAGTGGTCAAAACATTTCGTCACCAACTAGAGACGTCAACTCTCCTCGAATGCCATGTATAACTTCTCGCGCTCACACAGGGCTGCTGTGGAGCTGATGAAGCGATACGACCACTTACTTAACTACTGTAACAATAACCGTGGTCCTCTCGAACCATATCTGTTTCTCGAACAAAAAATCATCTCCATTTTAATTTTCAGTTGTTCGTCATCTACAAATACACGCGTGACACAGTGCGCTTTGCTGGTGTGCTTGCACTGGTTGTGCTCAACGTTGTGATCATTCGGGGATTGCGCACAGCCGGACAGAGACGACGGCACTTGAAACGGAGCACACTACTGGCGCACAGGTACATTATGGTGACCGCTTGGTCATTTTTAAGCAAAAAATTTTGCTATCATTTACCACCTGCTCATGTATATCAGTTTTGGCATTAACGTAAAGTAGCCATTAACGTCAGTAACGTCATTAAAGTAGCCACACTAGGTTAAGGATGACGCATGGGAGGCCACATACCAAAAGACTTCATACAGATAACCGATTGTGCAGTTTGACCACCATACAATAACCCACCCCAGTCACAGGTCCCGCAGTACCGTAAGCACCACATCCGAACGTGCATTGGTACGGTCATTCACGGACAACAAGGTTACGGTACTGATGATGGTCATTACCGTAATCTACATTCTTGGCAATTTGCCAATACTCGGTGTGATGATGTTTCATGAAGATACGTATGAGCACGATTTTGGATATCAGGTGGGCACAATTCATCCTCTTCACAGTGAGCCCACACTGGGATTGACAGTGTGTATGAATTTACACTTACAGTACATGGAAATCGAAACATTGTAATTTTGTGACTGGGTTGCCTTGAGGGCTACATTGAAGCAAAAAATTGTAATTTTGATCGTCAATACCGGGTCCCGATCGGGCCCCTATAAACACAGTGGATTGCACTGAATTTAGGCATCCTCTAGTCTCACAGCCATTCGTTTTTGTAAAATCAGACTCCACGAAAGGCTCGCTAATGTTTCACAGAACAATTACGACTGCCATAATGTTTTCAGTTATTCCGTGCGATTGCAAACCTGATGGAAGTAACGAATCACTGTGTGAACTTCTATGTGTTCTGTATGGCCAGCAGCGATTATTCGGAAGTTTGTGCCGTTAGCATATTCAAAAACTTTTCTCTCAACCGGTTCCAACTCGAACACAAGCGATGAGATCTACAATCGGTACTGTTATTATGCCCATTCGGTGTTCATTTCACACTCAGACCAAGCACCGAATATCCAACCCATCTGTGAAACTTTACAGTGTCGGAAACGTCGGGAGCAGTGAGGCCCACTTTATCGCGACAGCCTAATACCATTAAGTCAGTCTAGCACCTGTACTAAGATTCCAAACTTAAAATATATAGAGAAATACTATTCGCCACAGTGAACAGTGAGATGCCAGGTCTACCTATCTACCAATGCCTATTTTGTTGCTGATGTTTCACAATTGCAATGTAAAATACAGGCATTCTTCGCGTATTGCACACCGGCGCAACGTGTGAGCTGCAGGTGTGTGTGGTGGTCCCAGGTGCGACGCAATGTCAGTGATCGGGTGCTGGCGGGGATGAGTATGTACGATCAGCCGGCTGAACAACTCAGTTAGTTTCTTCGATATTTTTTGAAAGATTTTTAATTTTTAAGTCCAATTTGCTTGTTGAGCAAACTGGCAGTTTGCCATAATATGCTGTCTCACTGTCGCTTTTGCGGTTTGAGATCAGGTCTCTCTTCCATTAGTAGACCCGTCTTTGCGTGTTTCAATATGGACAGGTTCTTTTACACGCACGGCAGTGGCGTATTGTTCCCTGACGATGTCACGCTTTGTTATCATGCCAAGCGGTAGCTTGCGTTATTCCGGACTTGTAAATTAGTTTGTAGACTATATGTACGTTCCTCAAAATTATATTAAACAGTCCACGTACCTTTAGGCCCCCCGTTCGACTGTTCAAGCGTCAGAAACGACACAAGCTCATCCCCGGCAGTGGTGCACCCTCCATTAAACGAAACGGGTGCATTGGTGCACAACAAGAAACCATCATATCGAAATTGTGATAATTTATCGTCAAACAATTCCAGTAAAAACATCACGAATAACCAGGTGGTGACGTGGGCAAGAATTGTTTCGGAAGGACACGGGGCCGATTCAGGCGTGGCTGATGTGGTTTTATAATGTGTGTTTATTTTGTTGGTTTGCTTTCTTTCTCCAGTTCGCTTCGTATCCGCAGTTTTGTTCTTTTAAATTCATGCAACGTGCATAGATTGTGGCTGGGTAATGCTTTACTCACAGTCACATTTTACCATCTGACAATAACGCTTGCTTATCTTGGGTATGTACCATATGATGTGTCAGTAATGTTTGCCGGAGATTTTCAGCTCAGTACAGACCATCTTTGACATTTTCCTTTGGACCGGAATTTCCACAACCCGAAGAAAAACGATGAAACTAACGGTGCTTGGATGTTCATACTGAAAATCTGTCAGACGATATGTGTATCTTACCGTTTTTAATCCATTTGTGCCGTATGCTTCATTAATTGGTATCTATCATTCATTATATCGGGTGAAAAGAGCATATCAAAATGCGGGCATTTATGTACAAAACCAAGGTGAGACTCATTTGCATATGTACATACACAGCGATACCAAAGTACTCGTTTTTAGTGCTTTTTTACATTCAATATTTGTAACAAACTTTCATTCTTTTTCATTTTCATTTTTTCATTCTTTCACTTCATTCTTTCTTCCCGCGCCGCACTTTGATGTGTCGCGTCTAAAACCTGTGCCCGTTGATAATCTCTGAATGAAATAAAAGTTCATCAATGAGAAAACAGCTCGGTGCAAAGACGTAAAGTTTGTACAGTTTGATTGATTGACCTTGTGCTCGTTAATGAAACGTTTATACCATTCAGCCACCATTAGAACTTCCTGTCAAGCACCCGTCCAGGGGTGTGCAAGGCTCGAGAGTTTCAAGAAGGGTCCCACATGCAGCAAAAATTAACATCCTTAAAAAGTAGATTTTTTTCAACAGTATTCTGTTTTATATCCGACAGAACACATATACATGAGAAAGGAAAAAAAGAAATGTTGGGACCTAATTATCATTGGCACAGGCACGTTCCTTCAGCAACTACATATACTACTAGGTATCAGGGTTGAAAAAAAAAATTTTTTTATTAACGAGCTTTTTTTTTTAAAAAAAAAATTTTTTTTTTGATTTTTTTTTTGACGAAAAATTTTTTTATTAGAAAAAGTGTTGCAAACGACGTTTCAGGATAAATGAAATCGATACAACATATTTTTCAAAAATTGAAAAATTTTCGCCTCAGACCGAACTTGTGTGGTGACACCCGGTAGTATTGTGCAGATTCCATGGTCTCCGACCAGTCTGAGGTTGATGTTCACTAACGATGTTACTCTGATGTATTGTAGCATGCCGTACAACGTATTTTAATGCATCTAATGCCGTATATCTGATATACGACCATCAAAATATCGATTACAGCCCAAATCTTGCGCGTCAGATCGACTTTGCGCTCCCGGTTTTGCACCAGACCTGCATATATACATGTGTAGTAGCATGTAGTAGTACATTATCGGTGCCACATCACTATAAAAGACCAGCCCCGCGCATCCCTGTACGGATTTGGGGACAATACAGAACGCCGCAGGCGCGATTTTGGAAAAATTGTCTCGTCCACAGAAAAAAAGTGCCAATTTTTTGCCTCGAAAAAGGCCATTTTTGGACATTTTAGCCCATTTTGGGCAACTTTTTTTTATTAAAAAAAAAAGCAAAATCTGAGTTTCAAAAAAAAAAATTTTTTTTTTTAAAAAAAAATTTTTTAATTGACCACTTTTTTTTTTTGAAACAACCCTGCTAGGTATAATACTGTATTCGGACGCAAGAGGATCCGTTTTCCCGTTACCTACCTAGACATGCGCGCGCCAGGTGCGCAACGTGGTAACTTTTTATTTTAAATCGAGCAACATACTATATACTAGGTTTTTAAGTAATTTGCAATTAATGGTCGGAGCGGAGCACAGTTCTCCCAGAGAGAGACATTTCAGTTCTGCAGCGATACAATGGAATTGCATAATTGTGTGTTGTCTTTGACGTGAATGGATTACAATTTTATTTAAAAATCGCGTTGTACGAACTCAACAATGTCGCTTTGTACTTTATTCATTTCTCTTGCAATATTTGTCGAAACGGGCACCGCGTATAACCTAGTCAACTCTTTACCCTTTACCCAAGCTCAAAAGGACCATTTGCTCAACGAACATAACAAATTCAGAGCTCAGGTTTGCCAAAGAGAGGGTTGCTTGCATTGGAGACAACTATTGTACTTTTCATCAAATGAAAAACTTGAATTAGATAATTTTTATCAAGTTAGTAAAAAATATTGTGAATAAAATTTCAGATGCCGGCAACCGACATGCGTCTTCTCGACTGGGACGCTAGTCTTGAAACATCAGCTCAGGCGCACGCAAACAAATGCATTTATAAGCACAGCGGATTGACAAATAGAGGTTTGCTCAAAGATACATTAGTGTACGTAACTTTCTTGTTGTGTTGGTAACACCAGGTACAGTTTCATTCTGCTTTTTATAGCACCTGGGTAATTTTGTAACTTAAAGTATAGTGCACCATCCATGTGTATGTAGTCAAGGCTGTCAACTGGTCCGTAGTCGTTAATTCCCAATCTCCCTCGCCATGACATTTCTGTGGCTATTCTTCATAGTGACCAAAAAAATGCCTTGTGCCAATATTCAACACGCCAGAACGAAGCTTGACTGTGCCAACCCAGGCATTCACTACGACGAGAATATTTGGATCGGGTCACATAGCGACATGCGCAACGCATCATTTGCGTGGTTCGACGAGGGTCGATCGTGTGACACGTCATGCCGCGTTGATGCGTGGAGTTCGTGTTGTGCACATTACCAGACGGTGAGGGAAGTGTGATGTTTCACGGGGTGTGTGTGTGTCATGGTCATGCCTGGCCCTATTGTTCCAGCCGGTTCGTTTGTTTGTTTCGACCACCCAAGACGTGAAAAAACCCGAAATGGGTTTCGAATAGCGAAACTAAAACTCTACCAGTAAACTTTTAACTCTAACTTTTGCCGTAAATCCTTGACATTTCGCGAAAATTGGATATTCACAAACTTTTTTTGACCAGGTTATGCCAAACAAATTTGACGGTTACCAATCGGCGTGTGTGCTCGCAAATCTCCTGGGCCTCGAAATGAAAAGCTCCGTTTGAAACATCAGCTTGCTTTACCCAGATGATCAACCACAACGCTTCATCGATTGGCTGTGGTTTCGCGCATTGTCGTTCAGTCTCAATGCACCCACGTGCCCGTTCATTCAAGTATATTCTCGTCTGTCAATATTCGCCCGCCAAAGTGTTCCAATTTGAGTTCGAATTCGGAAACACGATTTTCAGGTTTGGTTCAGGCGTGTTTCTTCTCACATGTCTTGTTTAGTCTGTATCAGAATGTTTCCTTGGCTTTTGTTGTGCCTGAAATGGTATGTATCAAGCTGCTAAATATTAATACTGACGATGTATACGCAATGTCAGGCCAGTAACACCAGGCCAACACGAGCTTCGATTTCGGAGGTGGCATATTAGGGAAACGTTCAGACGTAGCTGCTGTTTTGGGAAATGATATACGTTGTAGAATACAACATGGTGCATGAGGACATCCTCTTCATTTCCTTTTTGCAAGTACACCACCTCCGAAATCGGGCTCGTATGGTCTTACAACACTGCGAGTGAAGACCATGTTTCGGTGCTGACGTGGCAATCTGTGGAGGTTTCACACCGACGATGACCTTGGGCACCGGCCGCCCCCCATCTATGGAAACAGCCATTCAAAGCACTACACAATAACACACATTATGTGATGTTTCACAGAACACGCCTGCCGCTCTACCGTCGTCGTACGGGTGCCAAGGGTGCGTGTGCTCACTGTCGCAGGGACATGCCTGATTGTTGGCAGCACTCATTGTGCTACAACAGAGTCGAGTTTGAGAGGAAGAGACGCCGAACCACGTGATCTACATGGTCTTCATTCTTGCATTGCGATCCTTCAGATTTTTTTAAAAAATATTTTGATATTGTTGCATTTCAATGAATTTGGTTTGCCACGCGGTTTTTTGCATAAATTTGATGATTATCAGCGGCGGAGCGCCGTTGGAACAAAAATACTATAAGATCTATGCTCTTTTAATTCTGCTCTTTTTCCTTGGCCAAAATGATCTGGTTCAAACTGATTTTGCTCAACTCAGACGCACTGCACACACTATGCATGTATGTACCGTACTTTGGCGGCCATCGAAATGAAAGAGAAACGCCAGGATTGGGCAAAAAAATTAAAAAAATTTTTTTTAAAAAGGTTCTAATTTTAAAAACAAACTTTTTTTCAAGATTTTTCGGGAAACAAAATGTTCTAAAACGTCCAAAAATGGCCTTTTTGGGGGTTATTATTTGTCATTTTTTCTCAAGGGTCGAAACCAGCCCGATCACCATTAATTTAGTGTTGTAGAATCAGAGTGTTAGGAGACAGAAAATTTGGATTGTTTTTTGATAAACATCTGAATGAATGAATGTCTTTCGTCTTCATTTAAATCTCGACATCAGTTGTCTATTTCACAGCCACAGCAATATGTTGACGGTTCTTTCTACCGAGTCATTTCTCAAGAACAAGCAGCCAGGCTCTGTACAACTATACACCAAACCGGTCTTATTTATTAAAGCTCCTGGTCGCGACATCAAAGCCGTTGCACTTCGGCCCAAGCAAACGTTTGGCCGAAGTTACTTAGCTCAAACAGCTGCCAGTTCTGGCCTGCACTTCGGCCTTTTTTCATGTCTTCAAAATCAAATAATGTTTCACAATTCTTGAATGACGACAAATTCCTACTCTGCACTTTACCACTTTATGAGTTGTGTATTCGCGAATATTATATGTGAAAAACAGGGTTCCTCATTTTAGTTTTGCATGAGCTAGAAGCACTTCAAACTTCAATCGAGTTTTTCTCGAAACCTGCCATATGCACTTAGGCCTTTTTGGTTTGATTGGCTCGAGTTGTGCGCACGCACATGAACATGAGCCAATGATGAATTGATTACACGGTATTATGATTTATTTCCATGTGGCTTGTAACTTTCATGCTTACTGCAAAAATAAAATGAATGAATGAATGAATTGATCACAGCCTTTTTGAGGACATTTGCAATGATTCCGGTCATGCATATCTTTTTGTGCTTTTGTGTTGTCCCGCGGCTATTGTATATATTTTGTCCGGCGCCAAGGAGTTCATTAATAATGGTTCGCCAGCTTTTTTCAGTTGCAAAAACGTTAGTGAAACAGTTCTAGATCCAACGGTTCCAACAGCATGAACCCATGTACCCTATCACCAGCCAATCCAGGGACGCCACAGGAGCCAAGGCTTTTTGGTTTGGCCAATAAGGACTTTTTAGTTTGGCCCCCCTCGCCGAATGCTGGATACGCCACTGCTCTATATACTGTATGCAAACATTGGGTAACAAAGCTGGAAGTTCCTTTTAGTAGGACCCGATTGGGGAACCCCTCGGTCACAAAAACAGAACATGTTGTTTCAAACGTATTAAAACGGGAGAGTTGATTCGCATTTGGAGTTTGCGGCATTGTACGATCTGAAAATTGATTATTCAGCTTGCTAATCCCTTGTCTGGTTCGTACACTTTTTTTTTTTCGGATAAGGCAGAAAAGAAAAAAATAATAATAAAAATAATAAAAAAAATAAAAAAATAAAAAAAAAAAAAAAATAAATTATATTATTTTTTATTTATTAAAAATAAAAAAAAAATATAAAAAAAAATTAAAAAAAAAAAAAAAAAAAAAAAAAAAAATATTATTATTTTTTTTTTATAATTTATTATTATGTCTCAAATTATACTGGCACATGCGACCATCGGGTGTAATAAATCAAACGGCCGATGCAACTGAGTTTTGCTGTGTTGTTGTAGAACAATAGAACGAAGTTAGTTCAATTCAATTCATTAATTTTCATACAGGGCCATACATTAACATGACAAAGTCACGATGGTAAGATGGTTGACATCTACGGTTCCATGTATTGTATATGTGTATGTGGTGATTGAGGAAATTTAACATTTTTCACCGGTGATAATGGCACTGAAGCGTCGCCGAAGTGCTTTCGCTACGCACCCGTTGGGCAGCCTGGCTGATGTTTCACGCGCGATACATCAAACAGTTTGTGCATGGTGCCTAATCGCCTGGGTCGCAAGCATGCCGTTGACGTCCGATGCAAACACAGGTCCCTTTCCTTCGATGACAGGCTAGGTACATACATATGTAGGATTGGAATGAGCAATTGCTTTGTTTTCTGTGCCGCACCATCATCATGACCATCAGTTGAGAGGTAGGGTCTCACAACTTCTTTTGCCCCGAAAGTGAATTGGAAACGTGGCTATGCGTCAGATGCCGTGGTGATGGATCCAGCGACTTTTGAGCCAAAAACCGAGCAAAGCTACTGTATTGGACGCGATTTTCGATTTCTTTTTCTCATTTCGCCAAGATGCGCCCACTGCGGGGCCTCTTTGACCAAGGAGGAGGATAGGGTACAGCGTAGTGCTAGGGAGAAGGGGTCCCCACTGGGCGGGTACGCTTTATCCGTCTCCGTGGTAAGCCTGTAACCCGTCTCCCTCTCCGGATACGAGTTTCCCGACACGCAGTTGTATGCCTAAAATGGCGATTTTTTGGTCAAGACTGTCAAAAATCGCCGAAATAACCCTGTCACAGATTTTTTTGCCAAATGGGGAATTTTTTTGCTAATTTTTTCCAAAGGCCAAAATACTGGACAGGGCCAGGCACCACATTGCGGAAGCATGAGATCCGCTATCGAGTAGCAGAGCCCTAAACACCGGGCCGAGGAATATAGAGACAGAAAAAGCTTATGCCAGATTGTACACCTATGTATACTGTTTGTATATGGCAGCAGTTTTCATCATGTTAGTTCCAGATCTGAACTCCGCTTGTATGTCATTGCAACCTGCTCAAGCGCCAGTGATGTTCCGAAGTCGATGTATTGCATTTTCGATTCCGGGAGGCACTCGTGCACAAGCAGAAACGATGTGCACAGAACTGCCTAATGGACATCTGGCCATTATGAACGCGAATGAGCTGCACACAAATTTGGTTCAAGCTTGGGCGAACGCTGTATGTTCATGATAGATGATCGTTTTCGCATTCTGCGGTTTTATTCAGTTCGTCGTTGCTCGCTTGCCGTCGGCGGCGAAAACATAGACCAACGCTACCAGCAGGTCTAACTGGTCTCGCTTACTGATTAAGTGTGTATCGTATTTCCTATTTATGCAAGGCATTGGAAACAAACGACCCCACGTTATAACTGAACTCCTGTTTGGGGTCGAGATTTCAAGAGAATAAGATTGTGTCCTTGTTAACCAAGTGCTGCACTCAGCAGCAAAAAAATGAAATGTTTCATTGACATGATGGCAGCGCACACGTAAAGGCAAACTACGCCCGATTTTGGGGGTGATGTGCTTACAAAACGAATAGAAAGAGAAAATCCTCATGCGCCACGTTGTATTCCAGAATGTGTAACACTTCCCAAATCAGCAGCCACGTATGAATGTTTCACTATCTGCCACCTCCGAAATCGGGCTCGTGTTGGCGTAGCGTTACTATACAAAGCTCACAGCCAGCATGTGAAACATTGTTGTTGTTACTTTCCACAGGCAAACTGTGACATGTTTTTGCCAGCTGCCTGATTGAGCCGAAATTGTAATCTCGACTGGAAGTTCAGTTATAACACGGAGTCGTTTGCTTCCCTGGACCAAGAAAAACAGGAAACACATATAGGCAATCCGCCAGCTCATGGCACTCAACACACACAGGCTGCACGCTACATTACTGCCATCAATGAATGCCTCTATCCTCTGCAGTCGTGAGTTGAAACATCCCCAAATTTTGCAACAGTGCAGAAAAGTGTTATATCAAGCAGCAAATGAAAACTGAATAAATTAAAAAGCGGTCACCAAAGTATGACAGTCGCCCAAAGTGTACGTTTTGTTTAGAAAATGGCGTGTGCTGCTGCATGCGCGCTGTGTGTATCAAAAGTGCCATGAGCCGATGGATTGCCTATACAATGGGTTTACAACGAAGGCAAACTAGCTCTGCTTTGCAGACTTGGGCCATACCGTATTACCCTGAATTGTTGGTCACGGGTTACTGTAGCCAGGTGGGAATCGGGCCGGGTTACCTCGGCCCGGCCCGACGAGGTCCTGGGGTTGGCCCGGCCCGGCCCGACAGTTCGGGCCGGAAAGTACGGCCCGGCCCGGTCCGACATTGAAAAAAGTCGGCCCGGCCCTGCCCGATTTTTTATGGCCCGATTGTTTCTGATGATATTTTGAAGAAAATTTCGTGATGCAAAAATTACAGTTTTTTGTTTAAAAATATATGAAAATCATAGAAGTCGGTCCTAAGCTGCTGAATCGCAAGAAATTTTGGTTAATTTAAAGTAAAAAGTCACGATTTTTTATTGAAATTCGATGATGTCGGGCCTTTTCGGCCCGGCCTGGCCCGGCCCGACATTCCGAAAAGCCGGCCCGGCCCGGCCCGATTCCCACCTCTGAACCCGAACCATTTTAGGTGTGTAAGAATTCAGGGTGGTGCCGTATGGTCTACGCAGGGTTGGGCAAAAAACGTTTTTTTCAAACGCAAAAGCGCCCAGATGACCAAAATATGCCCCCCAAAAAATTGGAAAACGCTCATGTTGGGAAGAAAACGTGGTTAAATGAAGTAATTCTATGTGTTCTGAGGCAAAATAAACGGGTTTCAACCCTTTTCTAGCGAGTTGTTAAGATCCCATATCAGACCCGCATCATGGCACCAACTTTGGCCGGGGTCATATCATTGAAAGTCAAACTCCGTATATCGACGTATCTCGACAAAGTAAAAGTTGGTCGAAAATTTTTTGAAAAAAATGTGCAGGGTACTTTCCCTGAAAAAAACAGGGAAAATCAAGAAAATTCAGGATTTAAAAAAAAACGAAAAACGACCCAGGCGTTTTTTTAAAAAAAAACGTCGGTTTTTAAAGAAAAAAACGCCGTCGTTTTTTTCCACAACCCTGGGTCTAGGTCTGCAAAGCACGGCTGGTTTGCCTTTAGGCACATGATTTCAAGCGTGTGATGAGTATGTTGCAGACGGAATTTGGCGTCATTTTTTTGTTACCGAAGCAGATCAATGGAGTTTGTGTTGGATTTGTTTTACAAAAGAATGTAACACGACATCCAGGATGGTGTATAGTCCGACCACCAGCTCATGAGATGCCTGTTGTGGTTCCACGTGTTTCGAAACATTTCGAAAACAAAAGAAAGAGAAATTGGGTGTGTTTATGCACTGTCGATTTCTCTTTCTCTTGTTTTCGAAAAGTTTCGAAACACGAGTTACCTTAACAAGCGTCTCATGAGTTGGTCGTTGGACATCATCTTAACCGGTGGTTGATGTTTTTAGTCGCAAATGCGAACTATTTATATTCATAGTAATACTCCTCATTGAGGGCTATCCGACAAGTTCGCACAGTCATGCCCACGTATCTGTTAGTCGACTGACCCCAAGTGTGGCTGCGTGGCCAACAACACCCGGCTCGGACGACGACTGGCATTTCAAGTTCAAAGGACTGTTGTATGGACCGATACCGACGCGCAGCCAAGGCATGCAACATTATAGCAACGTATCCCTTTGATTAAGATCGAAGCGAAAGTGTTTTACTTTCAAGTGTTGAATGTTGTTCAATATAGGTTATGATTCTCACTGGTTCAATGGCGCAAGTGACGGCTATGGCACCGACAGCGGCGCCGGGGCGAATCCGAATCGAATCGGGGCGCAATGTGCCATGCTGTACACGGACTACACTGTGCATGGGCTGGCTGACGAACTGTGCGGCACCTACACTGGCTTCGCAATCTGTGAATACCGTATGTTTGTGCCACATGTAATTTGCTACTTCGTTTCCGATGTTCGTCGCTTTTGTGTTGGGCAGCATTGTACAAATGTATAGTTACGATGTACCCTATGCGTACGTATATCGGCCATAACTCGTCACGGGCGCCACAGGCGCGCACGGGCGGTCTGTGCGTCTTACGGGCGCACGTTAAACATAAGAAAAGTTGCAGCCATGTGCGGCAGCATGCCATGCCGGCATGCAATCTACGAAAATCTCTGAAATCTGCCGAAACTGTACAGGGTGTTTAAAATGCGTGCATGCTGCGCATGTCATGTGCGCGCGTGAGAGTTGTATTGCTTTGATTTTTACAATGGTTTGTCCGTTTGTTGCGTCAAGCAATGACATTCTAGTATCGGTTTCATCACACAACAGGCATGCGCAGCCATTACGCTCCAGTGCCCTAATACAACCTGTAAAAGGCGCGTGAAATATTGAAAAATTTTGGTCGTCTAGTTCAAATCCACAGAAGAAATTCAACTGTTCGCAGCAAGAAAACCTGTCTGCTGCGCACATGACTCATGGCCACTCATACAAGGGTGCGTTGCATGGGTCCCCAAGGACGAAGATTTCACAGCTCGAAATGCACAACAAATGATTTCTCACGATCACAGGCTAGCATACAAAAAAAGCGTACCGCTACAAATTATTGCGCATTTGCATACAAAAAATGCGATCTAGTATCCTACACCTACATTGCATGCGTGAAACATTAGTGCCGCAGCTATAACACGTTGGTCAGCGAGCCTGTAGCCCACGCGCATTGAACGCACACCCTGTAGAGCGGCCGTGCGCCCGTGCGCCCGTCGTGGCAGCGCCGTAAGACGCACAAAGCGCCCGTGACGAGCTATGGTCGTATATCTGTACGATAGGCACAAGCCCGATCTCAAACTTGGAGATCGGCAACCGATCGTGTCTTGGTCACCCGCCTTATAACGGTGCTAATCATTTCGCCCATGTTTCTTCCTGTCCGACATAGGCGCCCTCGAGCAAGAATTCACCGAGATCTTGTCCCACCGTGACCAACGGGTTGTCGATGCAGCCGTATTCTCTCAACCCACCGTCAATCTGTTGTTGCAATGCATTCGTGAATGTGCACGCAATTGGGTGTGCGCTACTGTCGGGTGAGTCGGGACAGGAAATATTCTTTCTGTACAGCACCCCCCAATTAGAGCCCCGGACCGGGCAATATTGTGAAGCGTTTCCGAATAGAGCAGTCTGCGCTTTATGTAAAAAATGTAGTATATTCCACATTACAAAATAGTAGCTAGCTTTGATTGAAAATTGATCCGCCAAAGCTCTGTTTCAGCTACAACGCCGTCACCCAAGATTGTCGCCTTGCCCTGGTCTATGAGAATGACAACAGCACGTTCTACGAGTCGGCTCCTGGCTACAAAATGTACACCGTATACTGAATGGAAAATATTTTACGTTCGTGATACAGTAATTTAGTGCAACTGTATAAAGATAATCATATGCATTTTTTAAAACGTCATGATGACTACACTCTATACATGACAATTGCTTTTCACTTAAAACTATAAGGGTTAAGTAATTGACGTAAAATGGATCCGGTTGTCTACTTGCAGGCTTGCAAATCTGGAGTGTGCGAAGCTCGGGCCATAGCTGTAGACTATCATCAATCCATCTTCGATTGTTGTCAGAGCCGATATGACGCAAATATGGTAATGCTCTGAAACATGCACGGTTGATTTAATGATGAACTGACATGCGCTTTTGTTCGGATACTCGCAATAATCATTACGTCAATGCATCTTTTTTGTCATTTTGTTTGGTTCGGCTGCTGTTGCATGGTTTCTGGCACCACTGAGTTCATTATTGATGGTCAGCCAGTACATTTTTATTGCAATAATGTTTAGTGCAAGGTGAAACAATTCTATTCAGCTTGAAGCGCATGAGAGCATTCATTTAACCCGGAGGTTCACTTTTTTGTATGACCCGATTGGGGAAAGCCTTCACGAAAACGGGACATGCCCACATGAAATGATATCAGGATAGCAGAGTTCCAGAACCACATGTTTATTCTCATGTGAAACTTGCCGCATACCATCTAAACCTTCATTATTGTTCAGCTGCATGCATGTGTCACATGATTTTGCTGCAATAAATCAAACGGACGAGGCAACTGAGTTTTGCTGTTGTTACCGAGAACAATAGAAAATTGTCAGTCGTCACCACGGATCATTGTATGTGGGTAACCGCCGTGCCTTGGGCACGTGTATTCTGTTCCATTAAACGCACCGTGGTGCCGTCAACCTTTTCAGAGATTGAGAAAACATATTTTTTTGTTTGCAGTAAGACTTGTGACGATTACCACAAAACGTCGCAGAAGTGTTCCAGCTGTATGTCATTGTCATCTGCTCCTCTGCGAGCCCCAGCGATGTATACAAGTCGATGTTTCGCATTATTACCACAACCGGGGGCACTCGTGACCAAATTGAAGCAATGTGCAACCTATTGTGCATCTGTTAGCTGAAATCAAATATAGGATGGGTCTTGATTCCGTCCCTATACAGAGACTGGCATACTGCCCATACAAACTTGTCAGCACTCAATCAACCTTTTGTTTATTCGAATGCGCCATAGTTTTTCTTGCGGGACAATGAGGAAACACGAGCTGAGTGATGACTTTGTTTCGCGTTTGCAAGTTGCGGTCACCGCAACTTGCTTGCGGAAAGGTGGACTTTTTCAGAAAATTTCAATCCCACTGCTTTGGTTCAAAACAATTGGGCCGCTATCTGTACATGGCACCCAATATTGAAAACAGCTCATATTCTGTGCTAAACATGGTTTCGAAACGTCGCGGCGGCATGGCTGACATTGCACGAGCGAGGGCGATGATGTTTCAAGTGACTCGTGCTTACGTGATAGCATCAGTTGTGGGATTACCTATGGTCGTACAGGCCAATGCAAAGACAGGTGCGCGTCAGCTCTTTCAGGGAAGTATTCACAATTGCTCACGAGCGCACTCATCTAGGTATTCCGCTAATCAGCTTTTTCAAGTTTCAATCAACACAGCTGTATTTTTTTCATCTATGGGTCTTCCTTTGTGAACTATCGTCAAATTCACCGCCTTGATGGCGATTCCGCCCCAGTGCTCAGACAGACCAAAACCAAAAAATCTACATAGGTTCCTGAAGGGCGGACTGGTGCGCACTTGTATACCTACAAGACGATTCATCTCATAATGCGATTGCAGAGATCACCGCCGCGTGTCAGACGCTGAGTGCTTTTCCCGAGGCATCAACAATGTTTAGAAGTCGATGTTTCGCGTTCTTTCCCACTTTCGGCATTCGTTCTCAAGCTGAATCGTTCTGCACCCAGTTGCCCAACGGACATCTGGCCATTATGAACGCCATTGCGCCCCATGCTCTGATCGCACAAGCCTGGCAAAATGCGGTATGTTGACCGATATCAAACGCATATCGGATCGGATCGGATTGCCTTGGTCACTCGTGATTCTCGCATTAATGATATTAAGAAATTTACCGGACGCATTAATGGTATTAAGAAAAATTTACCGGATGAGCCACAAAGTATGTATACAACTTGAAAAAGTTATTCGTTTTTGAGGTCGGAGCGCATCGTTTACGCTGATCGAAATTAGTGGCATCACAAAATTTCTTGATATCCGTGATTCAAAAAAAGTCACGTGACCAAGACATCCGATCACAATGCTTGATATCGCTCGTTATGATTGTTCTGTGCTCCTCTTTACTTAATCGTTTGTAGTTTTTCACGACGATGTCGAATCGAAATAGTATAAGGGCGCACTCACCCAAAGGTTGATTTGCACTCACGTGATTTCAGCGTGACAGTGACACGCGAGTATTTCATTTCATGTATACAGTATCATCATTTTCATTTATTTTGTCCCATGCGAATTTGTGTGTACTCTAAGGTGGTCGTGGTAGTTGTGGGCACGCGTAACATGTTGATGGCTGGAGGGTTTCGGGTCCTGTCGCCGAACCCTTTGGTTTGCCCGAAGCCACGCCAGCAGGGTTGTTTCAAAAAAAAGTGGTCAATTAAAAAATTTAAAAAAAAATTTTTTTTTGAAACTCAGATTTTGCTTTTTTTAATAAAAAAGTTGCCCAAAATGGGCTAAAATGTCCAAAATTGGCACTTTTTTCTGTGGACGAGACAATTTTTCCAAAATCGCGCCTGCGGCGCTCTGTATTGTTCCCAAAGCAGTACAGGGATGCGCGGGGCTGGTCTTTTATAGTAATGTGGCACCGATAATGTACTACTACATGCTACTATACATGTATATACACAAGAAGAAAAATGCCTGCTGTCGCGCGGCAAGAATCAGGATATGGTTCTCGGTATCATGCTGGTCGCATATAAAACACCTATACAAGATTGTTTACTCCCCAAAGTAAAAAGATATCAGTGGTTACGCACAGGAGCAAAAGGCGACTAAAAACATCACCGAAACAGAAGAAAAGATTATTTGCCAAAAAATGAGCAGGATTTAGAAAGAGGCATTGCATTCCTTTCGAAAAGTGAATTAAAAAGCGATACGCCATCAAGGAACCATATTGCGGCCAATAGCGCAATGAGGCGACGACGGCAAGCTGTCACAGGTTCGATTCGTACTAGTAACGGCATAAAGAGTGGGTAAAACGATTATGCGTTGGCCGCAATATGGTTCCTTGATGGCGTATCGCTTTTTAATTCACTTTTCGAAAGGAATGCAATGCCTCTTTCTAAATCCTGCTCATTTTTTGGCAAATAATCTTTTCTTCTGTTTCGGTGATGTTTTTAGTCGCCTTTTGCTCCTGTGCGTAACCACTGATATCTTTTTACTTTGGGGAGTAAACAATCTTGTATAGGTGTTTTATATGCGACCAACCGAGAACCATATCCTGATTCTTGCCGCGCGACAGCAGGCATTTTTCTTCTTGTATTTTTGTTTTATATCGAGTAAGCGCATTTTCTCATTCGGTGGACGGAAAATACATATGATCACACTGATAATTCGTTCACTATACAAAGGAATTCACTATGCAGAGGTTCACCTTGTGGTGGTTTTACTGTATTCATGTTACTGTTTCACACCTCAATCAAGTCAGAGCTAAAAAAGCGATGTCATCATCGGTTCCCCGACCCCAGAAACATAAACAGCTGACACATTACTGGAGATCAGATCACTATTACACTATTTATTCGCATTGATCAATACTGAGTTCCGGTTCTAGTTCCGGTTCTGGCTCCGAAAAGTTCCAGATTTAAAAACCAATGCCACCGTTGGGTTTCTCGACCCTGAAAACCCGTGTTCCGCACCCACTGGCTTCATCTTCAGAGGAGTATTGTGCGACTTAATTGCTGTGCTAAATACTGGGTTCCGGTTCCAGTTCCGGTTCTGGCTCCAAAGAGCTCCGGATTCAAAAGCCGATGTCACCATTATATTTCTCGACCCCGAAAACCTATATACCGCACGCACTGTCTTTATGATCAGACCAGTATTGTGCGACTTATTGCATGGCTAAATATCGAGTTCCGGTTCCAGTTCCGGTTCTGGCTCCGAAGAGCTCCGGATTCAAAAACCAACGTCACCATTTGATTTCTCGTCCCCGAAAACCTATGTTCCGCACCCACTGTCTTTACGATCAGACCATTATTGTGTGCCTTATTTGCATGGATAAGTACTGAGTTCCGGTTCCAGTTCAGGTTCTGGCTCCGGAGAGCTCCGGATTCAAAAACCAATGCCACCATCAGATTTCTCGTCCCCGAAAACCTATGTTCCGCACCCACTGCCTTTACGATCAGACCATTATTGTGTGACTTATTTGCATGGATAAGTACTGAGTTCCGGTTCCAGTTCCGGTTCTAGCTCCGAAAAGTACTGGATCCAAAAACCAATGTCACCACCGAGTTTCTCGACCTTCAAAACCCCCGGTGCCGCGGCAGATTTCTCGTCCGATGTATCCCTGAGTTTTGAACGAACATTTTGCCGGAAAAAAAAGAAAGAAAGAAGAAGAAGAACGTTTTTGCACTTTTTGAGAGGCGTTGGGTACCGTAACTCCACGACGCCGGTACCGATCAGCGTCAAATTTTGAATGCAGATGTAGGGTGGCCCAAGGCACCTTGTGCTTAAATATTGAAACCATCGGTGCTTTGTTGTGGAATTACTGGCCAGTGAAATTTTTTTCTGCCGGCACTAACTCCGGACAACCATATGGGACATGCGCTACCGCGCATGCCCCGATATGCAGGTCTGGTGCAAAACCGGGCGCGCAAAGTCGATCTGACGCGCAAGATTTGGGCTGTAATCGATATTTTGATGATCGTATATCAGATATACGGCATTAGATGCATTAAAATACGTTGTACGGCATGCTACAATACATCAGAGTAACATCGTTAGTGAACATCAACCTCAGACTGGTCGGAGACCATGGAATCTGCACAATACTACCGGGTGTCACCACACAAGTTCGGTCTGAGGCGAAAATTTTTCAATTTTTGAAAAATATGTTGTATCGATTTCATTTATCCTGAAATGTCGTTTGCAACACTTTTTCTAATAAAAAAATTTTTCGTCAAAAAAAAATCAAAAAAAAAATTTTTTTTTAAAAAAGCTCGTTAATAAAAAAATTTTTTTCAACCCTGCACGCCAGAGACGAAACGTCCATTCTGCAGACCCCAAGACACAAGCAACTACGTCCTTTCATTACAACACACTCTGCCAAGTGTGGCACAGTCATAAGCGAGCCTTCACGTTGTGCCAAGGGCGGATCAAGAGGGGGCTACAGGGGCCATGCCCCCCTTTGGTCCATTTGGCCACTGAAGGGGGCGTCGTTTCGGAAGGAATAAGGAAAAAATGACCCCTAAATCGCAGGATTTTCATTGTGATTTTGTTTAAAAGTGCAAAAATCGCGCGCTTCACGCGTCAGAGACACCCATTTTCTATGAAATTTGGCTTTCGCGAGCGCAAAAATGGCAAAATTTCGTACGTTTTGCGCGTTGTCATATTTTGTATGATATTTGATGCAAAGCGCCAAATTCTAAGCAAGCACTAGATAAAAATGACTTTCGAAAATGGAACAAACACTAGATAAAAATGACTTTTTGGATTTGGCCCTTCCCTTGGCCAAGCATTGGATCCGCCACTGCATTGTGCGTACTCTTTTTCATATTGCTATATGTAAATTCAGGGCTATTCGACATTCGTGGCTGGTCACGGTCACATCTCAATGAGTCGACTGACACCGAGTGTGGCCGCTTGGCCAACAACACCCGGCTCGGACGACGACTGGTATTTCAAGTTCAAAGGACAGTTGTATGGACCGATACCGACGCGCAGCCAAGGTACACATTATGGCAGACATTTTGGGTTCAGTCAGAGGGCCCATTGTCCACCAACCACCACTTAGAGCCCCCGGACCCCTTGTAAAAAACTCCGGTGTTGGTGGTGTCAAGCGCAAGATGCCGAAAACAGATCGTGTCAATACTGATCGATTGTTTGCCCTTTGTGGTCCCGTGATGGGCACAGCAGACACCGTGCGTAGCGTTGCATACTGTAATGAAACGTGTGTACTGCTTTTTTGCTGTGCACTGAGTATCATTCATTTAGGCGTTTGGTGCCGCTTTTGGCTCGTTCCCCTAGCTCAATTGGCAGAACCCTTGACCGGTTGAGAGGGCGGGGAGATTCAAATGTTTTCGGGAACAGTGTTTGGTTGTCGCGAGTCGACACCTTGAACCTTGTATGGACTCCCCAACACTCGTTACCAGATCCTTCACAAATAAGCAGAGGCTATGGAGAGCGTGTGTGAGTTCCAGCATTGCGGTCGCATATGACTGTATCGCCACATAATTATGTACACATGTCGATATAGCTCATCGAGTTTCGGCGTGGGTGTCATTGTTGCGGAATCCTCAAGCTAGTTCCATCGGCTCATACACGGACATGTACGCATGATATACATAGGTTACAACGAACACTGGTTCAATGGACCCAGTGACCAATATGGCACCGATAGCGGCGCGGCGAATCCAAACCGAATCGGCGCGCAATGTGCCATGCTATACACGGACTACACAGAACACGGACTGGCCGACGAACTGTGTGCCACATACTTGGGATACCCTGTCTGCGAATACCGTAAGTATACTGTACATATGTAGGTGGTTTGCACGAAACAATTAGCCAATAAATAGCGAAGTGCAGACTACAAAGTCAGCACAGGTGCCCTCGAGCAAGAATTCTCTGAGGTCGTGTCCCGTCGTAATCAACGCGTGGTCGATGCAGCCGTATTCTCTCAACCAACCGTCAGTTTGTTGTTGCAATGCATTCGTGAATGTGCACGCAATTGGGTGTGCGCTACTGTCGGGTGAGTCGTCCGCAAAATCAAATCCTGCCATAAGAACCGTACGACTGACCGACCTATTCAGGGGTATTGTATTTCATGTGAAGCCTGACTTCTCATGTCATGTAATCTTCCAGCTACAACTCCATCTCCCAAGATTGTCGTCTAGCCCTGGTCTACGAGAATGACAACAGCACTTTCTATGAGTCAGCTCCTGGCTACAAAATGTACACCGTGTACTGAAAGGAAGTGATTGACGGCGAAAACGAAAAGAATTCTATGTCGTGATTACACGTGACTGTGTAATTGCATCAATAACGCACACTGACACTCTCATTTTGCATTTCGGTTGTCACTTCTCCGAGAGCTGCTGTATTTACGAGATACATATATGTTCTGTTTGACACAGGCATTGTAGTTGCAGAATAGACATCGTCACCATGAGGGAAACGACTGACCACAGCGTTCAAAAAGGTCATAATCAATACTATACAAGAAAGAAATAAATCGGTAATGTACGATACGGCTCTGCATAAAATGGTATAAACGAACAACGCTGCAGAAGAGTTTAAAATGACATACTGTATTTGTTCAACAACAAAGCATTTGCCGCCTTATCCAGAATGGTTCTTTATTATGCCGTTATATTAAGAACCAGGCTGTTGTTTCAATCCTCCAAGGCGATGCTTCTTTCTTGTATGTGTACATGGTATCACATCACAACTGCTGATTCATATCACAACAAATGCAAGTATATAGTAACGTTTGCACAAACAACAGAAATGTACTATACAACGCATGATTAGCCACTGATGCTTCATCACGAAACCATTAAAGAACCTTTAGTGACGGTTAGCACATCGCTGACGAGATCCACCCGACCATCGTTGCGAAGGGACACCCTGTACGTGCCACCCGAACCCGACGGATGGCATTGTTTGGCTGCAATTTGGGTATGAAACATCATACAGGGTGGCTCGAAATGCTTCGTTCGAATAACTGCCTACTGTATTATACATGTATAGTCCAGCCACCAGCTCATGAGACGACTTTTTTTAAAGCTTGCTTGGCCGCATTCAAAAATGCTCCAGATACACGTGTTTTCGCAAACAAAAGAAAGAGATTGGCTGAGGGAGATGATGACAAGTTCCAGCTGGCTGACCTCAATTTGTTGTGTGCTTACGCGAACAGCAGCGTTGTTCAGCACACAAATGTTTTGGGAGTCAAAAGGGAATTTACGCACCGAGTGGAGAGCGTGCTTTTTTAAAAATACGTGCGTTTCTCTTTCTTTCATTTCCGAAATACGTGGAACCGGAACATTGTTGGATCCGCACAAGCCAATGTCAAAAAAAGTCGTCTCATGAGTTCGTGGCTGGACTATATGTATTTCACAGAGCTTAGCAATGAGTACGTGTAGTGTTAACACTGTTGATGGTGACTTGTTTGGAATCCATCACGTGGTTTTGTAAGAGCGAACAATCACCCCACAGAGCGCTCCTCATACGAGTTGTTATGTCATGCGGCAGGTTTTGGTTGTGGATGCCATCATATACCCCAAAAGGTGTTTCGGTATAAAGAAGGTGTTCAGCACACACCGTAGAGGTCAGTAGCGTCCAGTACCCGCGTCCAGTAAGCAGCCAGTGCCAATTGAGCGGTTCCTGAAAAACATTCTTCACAATTATCATAAAAACATCTCAAAATACTGGTAGATCAAAACCAACGCCATAAACATGAAACATCACCTTCAGCTTTCGCCTCATCGATTTCCGTCCAAGGGCTGAACCATCGTGATACGTAATCGTACTGTTGACCGTTTCTGAAATGACCAAATTTAGACAGCCTGTGAACCATTAATCAATTTTTGGCGGCCAGCTGCATTCGCTCATGTCGGAGATTTTGTGTCAAGTTTTGTTTCGACCGCAATTCGTGACTGTGACACAAAATTTAGACCACTGTAAATATTGGTCACCTGCTCAACAATTCTGACACGCAGCGCGTCGACAGCATCACAAAGTAACGCGGCCGAAACAAGAATTGACAGTTTTTGGTGCAGAATGAATGTTGACCAAACAGCTCGGTAAAATTGACCTCGCCGTGTGAAGAAGATCACGTGCCATCAAACACATTTTCACAATTCCGGAGGGGTATCAATCTTAGTGCTCGGGATCGGGATCAGATCTCTTTGGTCACGCCAGCTTTTTTATTGGGTATCGCCATGTTCAATATCCGGCCGTAACATCGCTTCGATAGGTATGTACAAACCTGTCCACACATCCGTTGTCAGGTGTACCCTTCATGGTCACAGTGATGGCTCGTATGAAATCGCCACCCAGCTGGGGAATGGCTAACAGATGGCCGTGGTCGATACGATAGCTTTCGAAACGGAATCTGAGTATTATCAAAGACAGGGTTGGGCAAAAAAAATTAAAAAAAAGGTTTTTGAAAAATTTTAGTGCTAGTCGAAGTCAGCTGTAATCAAAACATAATTCTCGAAATATCCTGACTCCAAAAAACGTCCCGTGACGATAGATTCGGTCTGGCCAAATCCGTTTACCAAAGTTTTACACTGGCCCAAAAATCAGTCGTTTTCAAAGTCAAATGTTTCATGCCTTGTGTGATGTTTCCCATCGACCACAACAATCAACAGCAACATGGACGGTGCGTATAGTACTTCGACCGCATTCAGGGGCCCGGCGGCCAGCCGCGCCAAATGGTGTACGAAATAAGGCGCTGCCTGAAAGTTTTCGAAATGTGTTTTTTGCAAGTGTTGTCGTGAGGTGGATTCACCTTTGTTTGAAGTTGCGTTCAGTGCAGGGCATGAGGAAAAATGACTTCACCCTGTGCACATATTGGTGATCGGATCAGATCGGATGCCATCTGTTTTAGTCACGTGACGTTTTTGAATTTAGGATAATAAGGGCGCCCTTTGTCATAGTGGAAAATGGGAAATGGAAATGAAAAAATATTCTATGTCCAAGTTTTCCATTTCCTTTTTCCAGTATGGACATGTCGCTTAGCATTACCATGCTATGTAGCTCCGACACGCGAATGGCTCAGCAAGGGCCGGGAAAAATGTCGATATGAAGTACGCAGAAAGTCGGTTGTCTGTTGCTATCTTTGTTTTTGTAAATGTTGCTGAGTTCGGTACAAAACGTCAGGCAGGTACAGCTGCACGTTTTTTTCTCCGATACCTTTTTGGGATAGATTATCTAAATAAATAATGATTATTTTTTCACAGGTTTTAGGGCCCGAACCAGGTATCAATACCGTACAATTGTATGTATCGCGTTTCTTTTCACGTTGGCACGAAGAAAAAACTAAAAGTATCAGCAAAACAAAGATCGCCCGATAGGTGGAATCGAACCACTCCGAACCTAATCGGCTACAGGTTTGAAGCCTGCACTCCGGACCACCGAAGCTCAATCGGGCACCGATTGATGGGAAGGCACTTGTTTTTATATAAAGTCTGGGTCGATGAAACAGAATGGCGTTGGGTGTTTATTGATTGCGTTGTGTGTACCTGTGTGTTTAGGTGGCGTGTGGACTGATAACCTATTTATGGGCCCAAAGCAAGATGGGTGTCAGCTTTACATATCGATATACAGTATGTACATACATATGGTGGTAGAATCTGCACCAAAGAACAGTTCTGTTTTATGTCCTCCATAGTGGGGACCTTACCACGCATCTTATTTATTACAAACACAGCAACACTGATAAACACACTTTATATTTTGCGCGTGCTTGTTTTTCAAAGGTTACTGTAATGTTATGTTGTGTTTTACATATTTATGCTTGCTTAAAAACACCAAGACCAAGTTACACCTTACTGTGTGCATCACAAACAACTGAAGCACGCAAATTTTCCACAACACCCGCTCGCATTGTACGTTTACCACCTTCGCCAGGTTTACGGCTGCCTTCAAGGCACTCAAGGTCACCATAGCGAGGATAGATTGTGCTACCAAAGTATTCCCGTGCCGTACCTCTTTCACTTTATGCCTCTCATTGCACCATCCATAGAATCGATTCGTGGGTATGGTTTCGAGAATGTCGACCGTCGGGAAATGGGCCCGATATCGCCATTTGATGCCCGTCCGTTGGCACACGATCGGGCCCGATTTGGTGCAGAACTCGATGGAACGATTAGGATTCTCTATAAAAAGTGTTTTCTTTTTAAATAATATATAATTTTTTTGCTATGTTTTGGACTAGTTTTTTTTAATTTTATTGGTCGTTGTGGTGTTGTGTTACGCGAGTATTTGATCCCCAATTGATAAAGAACACGGTTCAGCTGTGTTTTTACGAGCTGGCTTTTATAACTAGCGACCAGAACAGCTGCAACAAATGGGTGTTCAACCAAGTCCCAACTAAGGCAATATTCAGACGACTATGTACGTATTGTCAGTCCATCGGCTCATGGCACTTTTTACACACACAGTGCATGCAGCAGCACACACCATTTTCTAAACAAAATGTACACTTTGAGCGAGTGGCATACTTTGATGACCGCTTTTTAATTTATCCGGTTTTCATTTGCTGCTTGCCATAACACTTTTCTGCACTGCTGCAAAATTGGGATTTTCAACGATAACCAATCAACATACCAAATAGATGCATTCATTGACGGGAGTAATGCAGTATGCAGCGTGTGCGTGCGAGTGCCATGAGCTGGCGGATTGCCTATACGTTGTTGGGTCCTGGATGCGTGTGGTATGTCGTTTGTGGAACATTAGCCAGCACTCAAATGAGCATAAAGTTTTTGGCCACTGACGCAATGTAACACAACCATTAGACCTTTCTGTTAAAATGTGATCGAGAAAATGTTCTTTATTCGATTTCTGGATTTCACCAACACCAAGAAACGCTATTAGTGGAAATCTGCCGTCTTTGATGATAAATGAGTGTTGCGCACAAAAGCGTTGGTAAACGTATCGCTTCTTTGTCCCGTTGCGCCAGAAATGTCATTTTTGTTCGACTTCAGAAATGTTATGTAATAAGATCGATCAGCACAGTTTTCAAGGATTTTTGGTCGTCAAGAAAGCCTCTGAACTCTGGCGGCTTTGGTTTCGGTGCGGCATGATGTTACCCGAACACAATAGTGGACGACAACTATATTCTGTGATCATTTTGTGCATCTGCTGCATCGTCCGTCTCTGCGAAAGCAGGCACATCGAAGGGCAACCATAAAATGCAAACGTATGCAAGTCATGTACTGGGACACGCAAGACAAACATTATTTGAATTTTTTTCAGTTAACATACTTTAACCTAAAAAAAGAAACAATTGGTAGAAAACGAACTCAGTTCTTCAAAGAGCACATGAGCTGCTGCCAGCACGGCGTGGGTGGAAAGTTCATGCTCTTCACGCGGCGTAAACCAGCGAACGGTGAAGTGCCACGCTGAAACATTGGGATTCATGAAATTTCAGGTTGGAACTTCCGAAGTTTTGAATTTTGGCTTAATTCTCAAAACGTACCTTAAAGAAACGAAGACTTTTCCCTGGTTGTCTTGCTATAGATCAGAGCACACAACAGAGAAAGACCTATTTTGGACGGGAATTAATTTCATTATTTTTCCGAACCTCCGGTCTAAAACAAACTGGAACCATTCGTGTATCGACCTTGGGCAAGTCACCCACAAAGCTCCCATTTTTTTGGCCATATTTGGAGTGTTTTAGTTTTATTTGACTGGACCTGACACAATTTAGATTGCTCGTTTATAACGCGTGACTTCCAGCAGCGGCAACTTCCACTACAAAAAAGATCCAAATGTGCTCGTTCAATTCGCTCACACTTTTCATGCGTATCATCCTCCTGTTCAGCGAGCACGAAACAGGTGGCCGGCAGGTTGAGCTCACACGCGATTTGTTGCATTTGTGTTTCCGGCATTTCCTGAAATTGCGAATTTTGGTCTTTCCGAGTCAACCAGGGACCAAAAGCACGCAACAAACTTTGGTTTATATTTCATTTGGACATAAAATTCCCAAAAAGATGCTGCTGTTCGTACAACCTGTTTGATGAGCAAAACAGCGGCTGATTTGCCGCAGAACAGTCGATTTGTGAACACATCAATCGTGTAAATGGGTACGCCGACATTGTTACTATGCGCACTGCTCGGTTTATGCGCCATTATTAATGATATGGATGGATATACGTAGTTGTGAAACAATATCTGAAGCAGAAATAAATTGGTACGCAACAGAACAAGACCCAATAACATATGCTGTGCGGACTTCAGAGACGAACAGCACCATCACAGCAACACTAAGATCATGTTGCTTAACTTTCGACTTCACGGCTTACCTTACAGTGGTCAACTCCAGTGGTCAAATCACTTCGTCAACTCACCTTGTAGAGTCGTCAACTCACTCCGAATGCCATGTATTATGTATCTCTCGCGCTCAGTCTGGGCTGCTGCGAGTTTGACGAAGTGATTCGACCACTTGAGTTGGCCCAGTGTCATATGTAGCCGGTATTACTCTATCGTACCGTCGGACACATGGTAAGAAAAACGTTTGTTTCACAAGAAAGCTACAAAATCGTTTTGTATTTACAGGACCGAAAATTCGGCAATATAATTTTGAATTCTGAATGTTGGTGCTGTTCGGCTCTCAAGGACACACACAACAACACGAATGTCACACGGCTCTGCCATTCCGGCGACATCAAAGTTATGAGACTCATATGTAGGTACTTCTTCCGATAATTCCAGCATTGTACGTGGCGCTCACGCTGTGTTACAGGAGTTACGTTGTGCTATCGTGCAAACAAATTGTCACGTCGCGTCGTTTTTTTCGTTGTGTGTCTTAGCGTGAGGCAGCAGATGATAAGCCCTGGCTCTGCTGCATGTGGAGCGTCAATGGAACCAGTTTTCGCATAGTTGTAAGCGTAATGGGATAAAGACTGTTGCCGGCCGACACACGAGCCAACAGTTTCCGTTGCGGCGCTGGTCGTGTACGCGCACCAAGAGGTTCAACAGCCGTGCTATTTCTGTAAGTCGATCCAAACACGGCGAACCAAAATGATTTCAAATTTGAGTAATGTTAGCTGATAAAGGAGTCCCTGAAACCGCCAACGATTCCAGCCCGCTAAGGTACATCGCTGGGCGTGACTTGTTGCCATAGGTACATAGTTTCATGAACCTTAAAAAATGATGAGTAAGCGAAAGGCTGAAAAGTTCCACTCTTGAACAGCAATAACCGTGTAGTGAATATAGTAGCTAAAATAGCGAGGTGTGTGTCCCATCCGGTGTAATGGTGATTGATTAGTGGCAGTTTGACTGACAATTACGATTAGCGAGTGTACAAAGAGACACAACGGGTTGTTTTTTGGGGAGCCAGAATGCGGCAGCAGGTGTGAATCGTGCTTGCTAATGTGACGGCCGTATTGTGGTGACACAAACACTATAACTTTACCCGCTTGCCGCTTTCTTTCTGCAATCGGTAGCAAATCGCAAGCTTGAGTAGGTGATGTCAATGTCAAAACAGGCGTGCAAACGTGAAAAATGTTCCCACAAAGATCAAATGGCAACACACGCCAAAAATATTCATATTAGCAATTTTTTAAGATAAGGAGGCATAGAGAAAAACAAAGACAAAAGAGCGCGACGCAGCCCACAAAAAGCAAAAGAACAACAATTTCCACCACAACAGTTTACATATGTACTGCACATACCGGAAACCAAAACGTTATTTCAGTTCTTCGCCTCCCCAGGAAAGCAATATAATGGGGCGAGGTAAATCGGAATGGTTACGTCATACGAAACAACAGATGTGCTGCGGTCTGTGAGAAAGTGCATAGGTAGAACTTAGTTTTTGGTGGCACATACTGGCATAGCCAATCTTTTTCGAGAGAAAAGACCGGATAATCTCGTCAAAGTTGACATTCAAAACCTAATTGTCGGTCTTTCGTGAAGGTGCGAAACCGCAAATGCCAGATTTGATGTAAGGCGGGCCTATACCGAACAATATGTGCTGAAATATGACTTTGCATTCGACGAAGGCTATACTGGGAGTCGAAAATAAGCGGTTTAAGGTCAGAAGCCGAAAAAACACAAGTTTACGAGTTGGCCTTAATCAATCTCTGCTGCTGACAGCGCTTACGGCCCGGCGACCCGGCCAGGCAAACATACTGTACATGTATAAGTAGTTTTACATCATCTTGGTCTTTGGTTTACGATTACATTTTTGGCAGACTGTGCTTGAAGCCCAGTGTCCTGCATATGTACACGTTTACGCCCACGGATGAAAAAGTAACGGGTTGTTTATTAACGAGTTGTTTTTATAGCAACTAGACGGGACCCGTGCCTACGGCCCGGCTGCAGCGCCGCGCCCGTGCCGTGCCCCCCCCCCCCCCCGAAGACCCGTTAGCACACCCAAAGCTACCCGTGAAAATTGGCCCGTCCGCCCTTCCGAGGGAGGGGGCCACAAACACACATACATACACACATACGTCTTCCTGTTTTAGTAGTATAGATAG
Source organism: Rhynchonema sp. JSB1_4 (assembly GCA_030248065.1). NCBI lineage: Eukaryota > Metazoa > Nematoda > Chromadorea > Monhysterida > Xyalidae > Rhynchonema > Rhynchonema sp. JSB1_4. Next base: position 113,566 of record JASAMV010001045.1, read on the forward strand.
TAGGTACTGACTTGTTGCTTTCTGTAAATAACGATCAGTAATGGTCCAGCGAACAAAAACAATGGGGAGGGTGCGCCACGGACGCAACGGTTGAGTGTTGCTATTGGGTTGGATCAAAATATCAAAAGTCAATTTCATTTCAGTGCTGGCTTCATGTATACAAAGGGGTCAGGTATATGCAGTGGCATCCACAGGAAATTTTATTTAGAATTCATGTACATATTTGCGACACTATGCAATGATCATCTCGCAAGGGTTCTTTTCACATGTGTTCGTCTTCCTCAAATTTTTCGCCGTTTTCTCCTCCGTTGTCGCTATTACTGTGAAAAAGCAACGGATTGGCTTTTGTTTACAGTGAATCGGAGTTTTTTGTTCACGATGATTTTGTCAGTCGTATGCTTCTCTTCGCTTTCTGCGGAAATGCATTGTACATTGTAGGTCACAGTGTTTTATTCTGAAATGCAAAAGATGCGACCGCATAGAACCCGGGGGGAGGGCTTCAAGTGGAAAACTCCGGTGGGGCATACCTTTGCTCGACCTGTGTCGACATCCAGGAACACATTTCCTGTTTGTGTCGCTGATGAAAAAATGTCCATCTTTGCATCGACAGCCGACGTCTCGGAAGGCGCACTCTCGTCGCAGACACGTTCGGGCCGAGCTATACGGTTCGCAGGTCGGATGGACGCACTGGCCAGCGCACGCGTCGAACATTGGGTGTGGGAAATTTTAGGATTTTTGGGGGTATGCATGGGAAATTTCCCGAAAATTGGGCTGGGTATGGGTAAATTTCGATTTCTCAACACACCAGTGGCAGTTAATATAACATGCCCCATAGTTAATGCCCAGATCTGAACCCGCGGACCAACTTTTGAAACTTTCGGGCAACAGACCCACGTGCAGCTAGCTAGCCAGCCAGGTATAGCTGGCACGGTTTCGTATCTTTTCGGTCCACAGTACTTTTCGGTGCATGTCACCTTTGGTCCAGGTACTTTTCGGTCCACAGACATTTTGGTCCGGGTACTCTTCGGACAAGGTGCGATTTGGTCCAGGTACTTTTCGGCCCACCCCGATTATTTGAGTAACTGGTTCAAAATGTGCTGCAAATGAAAAGGACATTGATAATCAGTAAAGTAACCGAAAAGCACCTGGACCGAAAGATGACATGGACCGAAAAGTGCTGTGGACCGAAAAGTACGCTGGACCGAAATGATTCGGAATCGCTGGCACAATGTTTCAGAACTGTGTAAAATCTGCCAGTCAGCGGCCGAGAATTGAGCGGAACAGAAAATGTTTTTGTAACATGTCGAAACATGACTACTGCAGAAAATGTTTTATTTCATTTCCATTTTCCAGTATGCCCTTAGTCATATTGGAAAATGGGAATGAAAAACTTGAACATAGAATATTTTTTTCATTTCCATGTTCCATTCTCCACTATGACTGAGGGTACCCTAAAAGTTGTTAACCACGGCACACTGTACGTGTTGTAGAAGTTTGGCTTACAATAAATGAACTTCGCGAGACCAAGTGGGTAAGCACACCGAACGTGTTGTAGAAGTTTGAATGTGAAAAATATACATGCCGGCTGTTCCAGAGGAAACCGAATGAAGACAGTGCCTAGACTGCTCACAACAACAACTGACTGCTGTACTGTGGGATAGGTTGACGACGCGCTTTGATGGTGTCCAGATTCGGCCGGGGTAGGAAGCCGCCTCTCAAATCATTGACGTGGGCCAGAGTTGGACAATAAAATCTTGGATCAGCGAACTTTTTCAACGCCACTTGTCAGCACTTGATGATAATTGAATGGTCCCACTTCAACAAATCAAGATACAATGTTTAACCTTCCCGACGTGACCAAGAAGCCAACAGAGCACGGCCGTCAGCCGAAACCACAGATGCAAATTTTGCCCTAAGTGATGTATAAAACATCGCAAAATTGCAAAATCTTCATCTCCCCTTCACGGCATTCGCGTGACCCGACCGGCTCTTTGCCGTTACGAGCACGCACTCCACCCGTCGGCATTGCTGTTTGCACAACAATTTCGTATTTCATATCTTTCTCATGCTGGAATTTCTCATTCGAGGGACACGTGCACAAAACGCGTTCCCAATCACGGCATCACGGCTTCATTGACCCGCGAGTAACAGTTTTCTTCTGGTTTAGTTGAGGTTTGTGGGGTTTTGGGAACGGCGGGGGACGAATATACCCGTCCTCCTCTTTAAACCTACCCTGTCGTTCGACAAGGCGCAAACCGACTTGGAATGGACAGCCGGCCGGTACTAGATGCGACGACGTGCCTCTGTCCAAGTCGGGCTCAGGTTCCGCTCTTCCCGGCATTATGGTGTGCGTGACTCGACCGGACCGCATCCGCTACGATCACGACTTTACCGCCCCTTTGTGAAGCTGTAGAACAGGTTTTCTTTAATGATCCTTCCTCACGTTCACCGACGGAAACTTTTCACAATCTTTGCCCGGTTCAAGCCGCTACGATCCAAGTGGTTCCCGTCGACATGAAGCCCGTGAAGGCCCAATGTCGTCAGTCCCCAGTCTTCTCGAAACGGCTCAGTCCCGAGCAACGACGGGCGGTGTGTACAAAGGGCAGGGACGTAATCAGTGCAAGCTTATGACCCGCATTTACAGGGAGTTCCTCGTAATAACACCCACGAACAGTTTTCAAGGGTTACCTAGCCATGTCAAACAAGGTTTTCCAGCACACTGACACCTTCATTGTAGCGCGCGTGTAGCAGCGGACATCTAAGGGCATCACAGACCTGTTATTGCTCCTTCTCATGCGGCTGAACATCGGTTATCCCTCTAAGAAGTGTCGGCGACCAAAGGATCACCTTCACTAAGTAGGTTGGAGTCTCGTTCGTTATCGGAATAAACCGAACGGCCATGCACCACCATCCACCGAATCAAAAAGATTAATTTAATCCTAACCAATATACAAAAGAACAAATTCTCGCGCGCTGATTGGCTGTTGAACATACGTGGACCAATCAGCACGCGAGAATTTGTTCTTTGTTCTCTGAGAGAACGAAGTATAGTTAGGCCTTTACGGTGTCCGGGCCGGGTGAGTCTTCCCATATTGAGTCATATTAAGCCGCAGGTCCCACTCCTGGTGGTGCCCTTCCGTCAATTCCTTTCAGTTTCAGCTTTGCAACCAAACTTCTCCCACGGAGCCGGAAAAACTTTCGTTTCCGGGAAGCTCCCCGACGGGTCTATAATAGAACCGTTGGATCGCTAGTTGGCATCGTTTACGGTTAGAACTAGGGCGGCATCTGATCGCCTTCGAACCTCTAACTTTCGTTCTTGATTAATGAAAACATTCTTGGCAAATGCTTTCGCAGTAGTGCGTCTTGCGACGATCCAAGAATTTCACCTCTAACGTCGCAATACGAATGCCCCCGTTTGTCCCTCTTAATCACCACCTCATGTTCCGAATACCAACAAAATAGGACCAAGGTCCTATTCCATTATTCCATGCACAAATAGTCAATCAAGCGAGTCTTTCAAAGTAAACCTGCCAGTCACCCAAGACACACGGTTAAGTGCATCAAGGGTTGAACTGGCTACTCCGTGATGGTCTTCCCTGCACATCCAAGACCATGCACGCAGATCCAACTACGAGCTTTTTAACCGCAGCAGCATGGATATACACTGGCGGAGCTGGAATTACCGCGGCTGCTGGCACCAGACTTGCCCTCCGCTAGGTCCTCGTTATTGGTCACCACCTCCTCGTGCGGCTGTTGTAATGAGCTATTCGCGGCTTCACTTCAGTTCAGTTCATACTCAGACATGCATGGCTTAATCTGCGAGACAAGCATATGACCACTGGCAGGATCAACCAGGTAACTGTCGTTGTGTTGTGCAATCCAACCAACCGATCAGTCCAAAGGGCATGCCCCAAGCCCTTGTCTCTAGTCAAACACTAGAGTAAGGCAACCATCAAAGTGGCCGCCACCTTCATACAACCACACACCACACACTCGCGAAATCCTTGGTTGTGGAACGTTAGAACGTACACGACCAACCCAACGCGTACAATATGCGATAGACGCTCTTGTCAGAGCGACGCACACGCCAAGCAAATGTTAAGGCACAGGCAGAGCCAGCACCGTATGCACGCCACTTGCAGGCACTGACCTAGCCAGATGCGACTGCTCTGCGGAGCCATCCATTTCCCAACATCAGTGCTTTGCACTGACCCACGCCTTCTCTTCACCCGGTTGCACTTGGTCCACTTTGGCCTTGTCGCACAGAGAACAGGGCCCCAGTACATTCTTTGTCCATTTTAGAGACAGAAAGGCGTTTGTGCCACCTATATATCTAGCAGACGACCTCGTTGCAAATAAAATTGCTCTTTGGCCCGTGCAGATGTGTTAATTGACCTTCGCCTGCCAGTAAGTATTCATGTTAGTTTGGAAGATAACGAGCTTGACATAGCGTTTCAAATACCACCCACATTTACATGTATCCAATCTGGCTCGCTGATGCTTCAAAAGTTTTTGGCACGTTGCCAAGAGACCACAATTAGTTCCAGTTTTGCTGTTCTGGCACTGGAATAGTTCCCTCAATAGCTCGGCTCCGATTTCTGCTGATTGCGACTTTTGCTGACGCCAGTTGTCTGTCAATTATACCACTGTTGGATTACTGACTCGGTCGGGGGCGTGCTAAGTGCAACCCTTCAGATGAGGCGTGCGAAAGACATAGACATTAAATGAGGCGCGCCAAAGTCGGGGTTGTATGAGGCGCCTGGCAGATCTAACAGTGGGAGATTCGCGGAATAAAAACACAAACGAACCCATGTTCGTGCTCAGCGTTCACATTTTCACCCAATCAATACGCCAACAAATTGTGACGGTCGACACAGCAATGGGTTTATGTTGTTGAACTGGAAACGGCTTGGTACATCTTGAAAGATCGTCCAATTCAAAGGTCACATGATGGAAACATGCACATTCTGACTTGTTGTGTTGCACAAATAACGAGTAATAATCCAGCGTCAAAAACAATGGAACATTGATCTATAATTGGGAAGGGTGCGACAGCGGATGACACACGGACACAGCTGTTAAATCTGGCGCCCTGTCTCTTGACAATTTTATAGAAATTTTTTGCGACATTACTCGATGATCAGTTCACGAAAGCTGTTTTTTTCATGAAACGTTTCAATACAGTTCGTTTTCCTCAAATTTTTCGTCATTTTCTGGTTCGTTGTTCCTGTATTCCTCTGAAAAAGCAACGAATTGGTTTTGAAATACTGTTTGCAGTGAATCGGAGTTTTTGTTCGCCCACAAAGAGTACTCCAGAGTTACGTATTTCAAAAAAAAGGAAGGTTTTCGTTTTTTTGAGGCGCGAACCTTTGTTGAAAGACAGCTCGTCGACTTTGTCACTTTTCTGCTTCTCTTCGCTTTCTGCGAAAGATGTTACATTAATCGTAGATCACAGTGTTTTGTTGAGAAATGCAAAAGATGCGACCGCACGGCGGACGAGCAATTGAGCAAAGCACATTTGAGCAAGACCACTTTGAGCAAGTGAAAAAGACCAGAGTCCGAAAGAGCAGAACCTAAAAACGATAATAGGCTTAAACCTAAGCCTAAGCCCAAACACAAAACTAATCTTAAGTGTAAGGCTAAGCCTAAGCCTAAGCCAAATCAGCCTAAGCCTAAGCCATTGGAACAAAATATGTAAGTGCTCTGCTATTTTTGCCCTGCTCTTTTTCATTTGCTCAAAGTGGTCTTGCTCAAATGTGCTTTGCTCAATTGCCCGGCCACCGACCGCACAGAGCTCAAGGGGCATCAAATGGAAAACTTCGGGGGGCATACCTTTGCCCGACCTGTGTCGACATCCAGGAACACATTTCCTGTTTGTGTCGCTGATGAAAAAATAACCATCTTTGCATCGGCAGCCGACGTCTCGGAAGGCGCACTCTCGTCGCAGACACGTTCGGGCCGAGCTATACGGTTCGCAGGTCGGATGGACGCACTGGCCAGCGCACGCGTCGAACACCTGACATCAGGGCTTGGTGTCGGCACGCGCCTTGTCTGATGTCGGGTGTCGGGTCGACACCCGCTAATTTGGGCTGTTGGGTGTCGCCCGACACCTTTTTATGTCGGGTGTTTTCCCACGCCCAGGTCGATTTATACTTCTGACTTCCAAGAAGTAGAAGTCAAAATCCGGAGAAGTCACTACCATGCACAAGTGCAGGGCAAGGCTATGATTGCTGGTAGTGATGGCCTGTTCCGCTCAGTCCGTTGGCCGCTGCCTGCCGTCTTGGTCTGTTAATGAGCTGACCGAACGGGCAGTCACAAATTTCTGACTGCTACTGCCAGGCAGTCAGAGTATAAACCGACAATCTCGGAGATCGGGTGTCGCGCCAACACACCTCAATGTCGGATGTCGGGTGTCGCTCAACATTTCTTTATGTCGGACGTCGGGTGTCGACTGACACCTCTAATGTCGAGTGTCCGGTGTCGCCCGATACCTCTGAGTGTCTAGTGCCTGAACAACTGTCCTGGTAAATCGACAAACTGTCGTTTTCGAACGATATGAAGAATATCACTGTGAACCAAGGCTGTGAAGTGTACAAATTGGGCACAATCGAAAGCTTGGGGACCGCACTTTGCCAGTGATCACGTGACCAAGGATTGAATGGAAATAACTAACAATGAACAAACCTGATTCGGATATCGAACGCACCGATGTTCTGAGTAGTGCTTGCAAAAAGCTGCAGATACACACGGTGCTCCAAATCCATGGGTTGCTCGGACGTAACCTGCGTTTTCTGAGATCACTTTTTGAACGACCTGTATATCATTCCATTTTTTAAAATTGTGGTGACTACATTTGGGTTGAAATGAGTCGTGACATCGTCAAATTTCAGCATATAAGCTTGCGCTTTTAGTGTACTGAAACCAGTATTCCAACCTGGTTTGCAAATACAGCCGGCTTGCTGTGGCGGGCACCTGACGGGCGGTCGTTCCGATTTGATTTGCTGACACGTCGATTGTTCGGTACGTTTCGCGCACGGATGGTACATTTCGCCCCTCTTCGAACAGCAACCATTCAACGGCACACATTCGTTACCTGCACACGTGTGTGTAGTGTGTGATGTTGTAGTGCGGCAATGACGATGCTCTTGGTGCACCACCAGTCTGTGAAGTCTGACTAGACCGAGCATGTTCACTGGTCGATTTGGCCCTTCAAGGCCGGATCGGACCCATTAGCAAATTTGGTACTGAACGAATTTACTAGCCTGGCTGACGGATTTACAGCCGGATGAAATCGATAGAAATATGTATAGATCCGGTCACCAAGTTTGATGCGGTCCTGGGTATTTAATTTTCGCGCCAATTTAACGTACCCTTCAGAATCATTTTGGCCGGGCAACGACAACCCTTGTGCTGTCGGGGTTCGCACTTTATGTCGCATTTGTCCGCATTTGGATCTTCGCAGGTTGCCTGTAAGTGCAAGAGCATCCATAAGTCATGTGCCAGCTGAACTGCGCTCTGGATTGGGGGTAAGGACAAAATAGCAGTGAAAAACAGATGCGGAAAAAAACAGCAAGCCAGCCCCGTTTTTTATTTAGTTTGTAGTATCTCGAACATTAGAGTTCGACTTACGCTTGGGCTCGGGATTAGGCTTAGGCCAAGGCTTAGGCTTGGGAAACGCCTCCTCAATTACGCATCTCCTTGAGCGGTCGCTGTTTTCCCCCGCTGTTTTTTCACGGTTTGTTTTGTCCGCCACAATGACCCAACACCGACACTGGACCTTTACAGTCCGAATTCGGAGCGCTGATGTGACCGAAAAATTGTGGAGGAGATTGATTTTGGACCAAAATAGAATGTATGCGTATAAAATGTCGACTGTCGGTTATTCGAAAGCACCGTTTCTGGTGTAGCTCCCTACAGTACTGGGCACACCTAAACAGGATAGGTACATCTATACCCCTGGCGTCACCTTACCGGTGGGCATCGTTTGGCGCACGTATGGAAGACACTGCCAATGGGTGTTTCACACCGCCCTTCATCTTCACGTGTTACGCTGATTGCGGCGCATGAAAGCAACAATATTACGCCGGTGGTAACCTGCAGCATCTGCATGCATAATTTTATGGTCGTGGAAATATTATCCAGGTATTTGTAGGCAAACTACCTCAACACGAGTTAGCCAGTTGGTAGAGCAATGCCCCGGTTAAGCGGAGGACCTGGGTTCGAGGCCCAGTCGAAGAAAGATCGCATATTGTGCAGCGAACTGACGACTACTTCAAAATGGCGTGTGGCAGTATGGTAATTGTCGAATTGCCTGGCTGACGCTGGTCAAAAAAAGCGGATGAAGAAACATTCAAAAATCTAAATGTGATTCCTAATCCGGCTACACAGATTTGTGTGTCACGCACGGACAAAACAGCGGGTGACAAAACGCCTGATCTCAATTTCTGGTTCAATATACAATTCGGGGCGGCTAAATTAAGCTGGTCCTGCCTCTCAAGACAAATGCGGAGGTTGCGTTGAACCCTGACCGTGGATCCCAAACGCACAATTTGGGGGGGCGCTGTTTTGTGTCCCGCTGTTCAGTTTGTACCTCTGCGTATCCCATCCATTTACGGGTGACGGCACCGCCGTGATGTGACTCACCGAAATCTCAGTCATGGTTATCCAGAAAACAAGTTTGGTTTACAGCTGTGTACGTTACATTCACCATGTATTGGTCGCACAATGACTTTATAAGAATTGGTCAAATTTTTTTCCTGAATCCTAAAGAGGGAAAGTGACGGGGCAATGACGTTGCGTTGCGTGATCGCACACAAAGCATGTGGTAAAGAGAATGTTTCAGACCTGCGGCAACGTGGTTGATCTGCTAGATTATTTTCAGCTGAAAATGTTTTGTGAGAATCACAAATAGCACAGTGGTTAAGAGTGACTGAACGTGAAAATCAGGATTGATTTGATGAATTCTTATATAGTCATTGTGCGACCAATAGCAGGCTGCATTTACCTTATAGTTGAAACGCACTGCGAACGGCACAAAAATATTCAAATTCTGTTTTCTTTATGTTCCTTCCCGGCCTGTCTTGTTCAGCTAAGCGAAGACTAGGCGCCATCGAAAATAGAATACGTGTTGAAGTTAACTTTCTAATTTCGCTCCTGGTGCGTTTTTACGCTCCTGGCTTGTTGACTGTGTGTAGAGCTTGTTGCCTGCCTCGACTTCGAACGGGACTTTTCCTGCGCCTGTAAAAATGCATTAGGCAGCAAAATTAGAAATTTACTACGACAAAATAATAACGACAAACTAAAAAACTTCAATTCTCTTCTGAGACCATGTTGGACTTCAATTGATGGTACAGGCTTAAGAGGGGGTGTCAAAATGGTGATCCTTCAAGCCCAGTCCGCCAGCAACGACCTGCGCCCACTAACACTGAGCTTTGTGCTTTTGCTTCATAGCGGCTGTAGTGCACAGTACATAAGACCTTTTATATGACCGCATATGACCTTATGACCTTTTTGTGAGATATTTTCCAAAACTGTAATCCAAAAGTGAATTTTTTCAGGGCGATTATGCTAGTCTACCCGGGTCCAACAATCAAAAAATTTTATTCACTGTGGTACTTTTTAAGATGCGACAGAAAAAACCAAAAAAGACAACGCAGAAATTCCTTAGAAACCTTTAAATTATAAAATTCACAACAAACTCAACGAGGAAAAGTTCAATGCCTATCATAATCATAAATAAAAAACATAGTGATTATGCATTATTGCACAATATTTGGCCTCAGAGCAATGTACATACAACGTGTGTTGTAAAATAATATTCACAACACAACATGAAAATCAACAACAAATCACATTTTAGAAACAGATTGTTTAGAGCTAACAGGAAATCACAATATTCAAGGGTATGTTCCACCATGCTAGCAAAACAAATTTGCAGATTCCTCACGGACAAAGACAGTAATCAACAACAAGTTCAAATGCAAGCAACAATTACATGAAAAATATTCACAAAACATAAAATGCATGAGAAACATAAAATCGATGATAAAAAATACCACGCGTTGAGGTACACAGGGGGAATAAATAGAAAATACGATAAAAGTATACATAAAGAATTTCACATAAATTCTCAAAAGACGAAAAATCTCATTGGTCACAGACGCGGTAGAAGATCAGCGAGAATTGTTCAAATGTTTTGCCCATGTCTTGAGCCGTGTCGGCGTCACAGACCTGAATGAGCATTGCAATTTTAAAAAAAGTTAAAATACTTTCAATTGGGACAATAAAACAGTTTTAATGAAAAAATAAAAAAAAAGTGCAAACTCACATCCGACGAAAAGCCGACGCGGAATTGATGCCGACTTCTGACAAACATGCCGACCGGGATCTCGAAAAGGTTGTCACCGACCTGAAAAAAACCTTTTTTGAAAAAGATAGATAGTTAACAAAGAAGGAAAAAATCACGCTATATGAAAGTCACGCACCTTAACAGCCGAGTCATTCGGTTGCTTCAATGGTTTGGCAGCGCCGTGTTCGCTCGGACATTCGTTGGTCACTTGCGACTGGCAATGCTCGATGCTGCGGAAATCGGATGATCTGCAAAATCAATCGATATTTTGTTGATCAATCGGTTTGAAAGAAATGTGAATGGGAATAATTTATCGGTTATTGATCAACCAATCAAGCGATATTAACTTATCAAATCAATGAAACAAACTGTAACCTGATGGATGGATGAAGAGAACCCATCGTAAACCTCTCATCAATCAATCCATTAACCAGACAATCGATCATTCAAATCATTCAATTGATCAAACTCACTGGAATCGCACAAGAATGGGCATTAGCGGCATGCTCTCACTGACGGGCACGAACAAATTGTAGTCGCCCACTGCTTGACTGCACGAACCGCGCCAGCAGTAACGTCTGAAAATGGATTTTTTTTGGAATGAACACACCGTTGAAATATCAACTTACTGAAAGTGACTGTAAAGAGCGTAGACTGTCTATAACACTCTATTGGGCTATGAATGGGACGGGAGTTGTTGTTTCTGTTGTTAACATACTAAAACGTTTCGAAATGGCAATGAAGTTATAGGAGAAGATCAAAACCATTTTGTTCAAAGCGTCTCACTTTAATTAAAGTCTCTATGAAGGGGTCTCAACAAGACCTCAGGCTGCAGCCAAACTATATTATAGTGACCAAACCTGTCAATTGTAACATTGAAATCGGGCAGCAAAATGCTGAAATCCGGCGACTGCGTCCAATCATCTGATGTTTCAAGCTCAGTATAAGGTCGTTGCGGTCGCACTTGTTCGAGCGAGATGGCCGCCGGTGCACTGTTTGGCTCTCGATTATTCACGCGATAGTTGATCACTTCAACGTCGTTATCATCATTCTTGTCATCGGATTGGTCCGTATCGGTTTCTTGATTCGCGTCTGTAATGTTTCAGGGATTATGTAAGTGCCACAGTCCTCTATTCGGGCGCGGATGCATGAGTTTGGCAATTCGTTGTTTTACAAATTCCCGCTTCCGTCTGACGGACGTGAAATGTTTATAGGGGCCAGAGGGTTAACGACATGCTTCAACTACATACATTACAACAAACCAAAAAAGCCGAACGGACCTTCATCGTCATTCAACGTGCATCGACAGAACGAATGACATCCGATGCGTTTTATGCCATTATTCGATGATGTTTCAATCGCACTCTCACACGGATGCAGAATTGGAGGTTCTTCGTCCAACAACCAGTCCGGATCAGTCCAATTCGAATGGAGCAACCTGTGTAGGCGGAACATTTTGGGTTATTTTGGTTATAATGTTTCAAAATGTCATCTCTATTAATTTCTATATGCGAACCGGAGACAGACATTCACTACACGCGCATGCAAACGTTGACCTCAAAGTTTCTTTTGTATCGGTCAGTGGGCATCGACCCACTAGCACAGACGATTTTATCGGGGGCACTGCACCTGCCTGATAAGACACGACGAAACATGGGTCAAAAATGCATACCTCTTACTGCGCAACATTCACAACACTCATCATACGAAGCAAGCAGAAGAGAAAAACAGAATGCATGAAATTTAACCCAATTATAGATACGATAACCAACCATAATCTCTGTTTGGCCGCGTCCAAATCGAATCCAATAATATGCTGCGGCGGTGACCATTCGAACGTGTGGAATTGTGGTGTTCCGTTGCACGAATTCGAGTGAACCAATTGAATCGGGGGCCATTCGTTGTGCGAACGCCAGTCGGATACGTACAGTACGACCAACACACCCATCGATACAAGACTGCACAGAAATAAAGGGTACACTCTGAATTTGTGAATGTCATTTTTTTGCAACATGAGAGTAATGCGTGTGCGCTGTGCCGCGCCCTACTTTTGACACTACACGCAATAAAATATGCTATAGCATTTCATTATGGAATGCTTCATTGTGCCCTGATCCCAGGTCCCCATGCAACAATTGGAGTAACAGGGAAGCAAGTATAAAAGGTGGTATTCGGTTCGGTCACGCACTCTACAAATCAAGTTACCGACGCCGGACACCAATCTCCAGATGTGACATATGCAGCAGTTGAAGGAAGAGAACAGAATATGAAACATCGTAAACTTTTGATCGCCTCACCAAAACGCCAACGAAATCACGAGCGCGGCGATGATGGTTCTGTTCGTATTCGGCGTGAAGCTCGGCTGCTGATCGCATTTGAAATGGCGATAGCCATTCGCTCGTTCAACGCGATGGCGAATGTCGTCGAAGCGCATGCTGCTGCGACGCGATGAGATCGAATAGCCGTCCAATGAGTGCTTCTCGGGATCGCCTGGATTACGAATAAATACTTTCTTCATTATATGTACATAGGTACCGGAAATAATTCTTTTTTTATGATTTGACGAATGCAGTTTTAGTAGGCACCAGTTTTACAACTGTGTAACGATAGCAGTTGTGCACTGAGTATAAATGGTGCACAGTCTGTCAGCTGACTAATGTTTCGGTACACTTTGGCAACCTCGATGCTGTGCTCAGGGTTGGGCAAAAAAAACGACGGCGTTTTTTCTTAAAAAAACGACGTTTTTTAAAAAAAAACGCTTGGGTCGTTTTTCGTTTTTTAAAAATCCTGAATTTCCTTGATTTTCCCTGATTTTTCAGGGAAAGTACCCTGATTATCAAGGAAAATCAATTTTTTGTCCCATTTTTTTCAAAAAATTTTCGACCAAATTTTACTTTGTCGAGATACGTCGATATACGGAGTTTGACTTTCAGTGATGATCCCGGCCAAAGTTGGTCCCATGATGCGGGTCTGATATGGGATCTTAGCAACTCGCTAGAAAAGGGTTGAAACCCGTTTATTTTGCCTCAGAACACATAGAATTACTTCATTTAACCACGTTTTCTTCCCAACATGAGCGTTTTCCAATTTTTTGGGGGCATATTTTGGTCATCTGGGCGTTTAAAAAAACGATTTTTTGAAAAAAACGTTTTTTGCCTAACCCTGGCTGTGCTTGCTGGCGAACCCTCAAAAGTTGTCACCGAACACCAAGTTTGAACATGTGCTCAAATGTCGTGAAAACCAGCGCGGTGCGTTCGCCTTGTCAATAATTCAGGGTCAGTCTGCCTTGTGCAATTGGAGGCGAACCGCAGATAGAGCACCCAGTGTCAACAAGGAGATCACGGCACTGGTTTGCTGCGTAGAACTTGAAAATACAATAATGTCCAAATCCAACCATTCAAATGAACGCGCGAATTCGCTTCGGTCGAATACAGTGAATCACATCTGCGTTTGAGCACTGCCAATCGCTTCAATTTGGCGAGCGTATTCTCGGTTTTGGTCGAGATCTTCTCGACTTCGTTCACTTTAGTGCCCATATTGTCAGTCAAATGGCACAATTCTTGCAGGGCCGCACCGAACTCGTACAGAAGGCGGTTCTGCAAAATTATATTGTGGTTTGTGAATCGAATTTTAACTTTGTTTCCGTATCACATAAGTCGACACTGAATTGAGGGCTGCTGTAACGGCGACTACATTTACACGATCGCCAAAACATTTTTTTTGAAAAACTTAATGCGCGTGCACTTCGGCCGAAATAAAATATCGGTCAATATGCAAACAAGCTTTGGTCAAAAATGTTTTGCTCATCACGTGAATTAAGCCTCCGTTACAGTGGCAAACCAGCACCGATTGCTTTAACTCCTGGAACTCAGCCATGTACTTCAAGCGCTTAAAGTTTAGCTGTTTCGCACTGGATGAGACCGCACATGGTCGGTGATCATGATCACTGATCATGCACGGTCTCATTTTCCAGTGGCGAAACAGCTATATATGTATGCACAATTTTAAGTTCCCGATTTAACAAGACGGAAATCCGCCAACGCAACAAACAAAAAGCAGCAATTCAAAAGAAATGCAACCAGTCAACCCGTTACCAACATGATCGACTTGCAGATAGTCGTTATCCTGATCGTCAAGCACAGCGTCAGGCAGAATCTCTTGCAATTCCTGTGCGATCACGCCAACTCGATGCCGCTGTCGTTCACTCAGACGCCATTGATCGGCGATTTCATCGCGAATTTTGTATTTAACGATACGCATTCGCTCCAGACATCGAATGGCTTGCGTCACGTCGTACTGAAACATCAGATGGTTTGGCATTGTATGTTTTTATAGTCTCGGATGTTTGATGATGTTTCACATAGTTTGGAAATTTACAATTATGGTGAGAAACGTCATCACGTTGAAGAATTTGTGCTACAATTGGTTTCAGAATTCCAAGTTTTTCAAATTCCAATGAAGTTCCGATAATTTAAGTTCCAACAAAACAAAAACAAGACCAACATCCTGAATGTTCTCCTTGAGCCGTTGATCCGAGGGCGTGAACAAATGTCCGGTGCACGAAATATCGCCAGCCACAGTGAGCGCGGTCTGTGGTGTCGAGGTACCGACACAGACGGGACCCGGGTAGTAGAGAGCAGTGGAGTCATCGCCCGACACCTGCCAACCCACGACTGACTCGTTCTTTTTGAACTGACTCGGCGGCGAAGCCTGAACGACAAAGGGTGATGTTGTTCGTGGATTGTCTTCAGAGACGGATTTGCTCTTTTGTATGTAGGTATTGATGTTTCATTCTACCTTAATCATGCGTAGTTAACCATATTAAAATGAGTAAATGAGTCTGATAAGCTAGGGAGAAAGGAGAACTTGCTGCTTAACCAGTTCAAATCTTTCCGAGAATTTTATTCATCATTCCCTTTCTGAAACATTGCAGTTTCTTGCTGTCCACCTTTTTCATCAAAAATCTAGGTCGCGTATGCGAACATTACGGGGGTTAACCCCGCAATCATAATAATCAACTATACGCGCAGCAGCAAACAGCAATTTGTTATGGTTGCCAACAATTTAAAAAAAACAAAATCTATGTATGCTGGTTAGATAGATTTTGCAAAAAACGCCGTCTCCAGTGCATTAAACCCATAAATTACGTGCTGGATCCTTGCATAACCCAAAACGACACTTCATGTGCTGTTGATTTGGTTTGTGTTGAAAAACGGGTCAGTTGATAAAAAGTGACCTCGAGATGACAGTGTCTGCAGAATTCGACAGAAAGATGCGATTTGAATGAATATTGAACAGTGATGCAAAGTTGAATCAAGTGAAATTTGTTATTCAGTATTTGACAGCGTTTTCGCATGCAAATTTCGATCCAGATGCAATAACAAACGGTTTCGGAAGAAACCGATGGAAGAACGCTAAACAAAACGTGGAAAATTACGTACCCTGACAATAATGCGTTCACTTATCACAGCGCATACAGTGTATTTGCCTCCATTGGGTGTCAGTGCAGCCAGGGACACAACCAAACCGAAATATTTCTGATCCGGGTTTGGCTTTTCCTGAACCCGGTTGTTGTTTTTGGTCGCTTCGGCGAAATGCATGCGGCGAAGCGTCACTTTGGTGTTGGTACCCGGACGGAGCAGGGGCCTGTAAGGGGTGTGAAATATTATATGTTGCGCGTTTGAACAAATTTATTGCCTGCGACATGCTGGAATTTAACAGGTATTAGGGCTGCTCAATTGGCTGAACAACAAGGGTAATGGGCATGATAATAAAGGTTTGGGCATGATAACAGGAACGACATTGTTGACGTCGTGGTACGTTGGTTTAATGCGGTTACAATCTTCATGTCATGTTATTCATAAAGCTTCAGGTCAGCTAAAATAAAAAAAGTAAATTTACAAAAATAAAATCTAACTTGTTTTAGCAAACCTGATGGTCGCAGTCGGATCATAATTATCGCTGTCCATATCGCTCTGTTGCAGAAAGCGAATCGGTTGCGCGTCGATCTGCTTACGATTCGTTCGATCCGATTGGCGAATTTTCACCTGAAAATAATCATTAATATTTTTTAATTTCAAAAAAACGTATGAAAAACAAAATTCAGAAGAACACAGACAAATTTTATAAAAAAAACATATTTCATTGGTGAATCAACAGTGTGAACTCAGGTCTCAGGTGGCTTGACGGATTGCTCATTAGTCTGTAGTCTGTTGCCGTTCCTATGGACATACAGTAGCGTCAGAAATGATCAATATCGAGCAGTTCGCCAACTAACCATATCCGTCTGTGTCTCCAGTCTGAGTGCATACATTTCCAACTGTAACTCAATCAATTCACGTGGGTGACCGTCCACGACGACAAATGCTGCTGGCATTGGGTCAGCGCACATTATGTAAATGTCGACCTGTGTGAAACATCAGTCTATTATTCGGTGGGAGTGGTCTATTTTTGTGACTAAAGTTGATGTCACATTTGTATGGAAAGCCATAGTCTGTGCTCTTTATGAGAGACCACCTCTGCACTGAAAGTCTCTCATAGTGGTGACTGACATATTTTTGGTGCACGGGCGAGAATAATGCCGGAGCCCAACCGCGTCACTGATACACAGGTTAGACTGTAGGAGGCCACATTGGTAACAACCGGGTTGGATCCGGTATGTCGGCGAGGGACCGGTATAAGCACAAACAGATCTAAAATGTCGCTCGTCCAGGAACTTTTTAGAACGAATCAAGATTTAAGAAATAAAATTGCCATCGAAATCAATTTGAAACATCAGCCAACCTCAAAATGGTTGCGTTTCTGCACGATGAACGCCTGATGCTGGTTGGAGTATCCGAATCCCAATTTGACCACTGTTTGCAGCTGGTACTGTGGTCTGAGCTCACGACCGGTTGTGTCCAGCAGTTTATGCCACACTTCGGGTCTGTGCGGACGGTTGAATGAGGTCTCTTGGTCAACCACGGATGTGGCTGAAACATTTGATTGGGTGGGGCAGAGACAAGGTGGGTACTATGGTTCTTTGTGTGACAGTGCCAGTGTGAACTGTGACTATTGGCTTCTAGTTCTAACTCGAACAGTTTAAATTTGTGTTTGTGTTCGGGAGACTCGAGAAAATCTGTAAATTTCGACGAATATAAAAGTTGTGCGTTAGGTTCAGGGGAACAATTTTCAGGCTGGTCACAATTAGTGGCACCAGAGAATCGAGAAATATCTAATTTTTCACGTGACCAGGGCAGATCCGATCGGTTGATGTGCCACACCACAACTCAAAAAAATTTGTGATTCCACAACTAAATTTTAAATTTCTCGCCACCCCTGAACGTACAGGGCGACAGCAACGACGACGATCGAGCCCTTTTGTAGGGCGATCGGTGATTGGCTGGAGCGGATGTTGGTGCGATGCCGTGATTGGATGACGTTGAACTGTTGGTGGCTGAACCCGTCGACCCGCCGCTGTGTTGGGCCGCCTGAGGACCACTAGTGGACGTGGGGTATTGACCTGAATGGGGCTGATTTTTAATTTCTATTTTCGCCCAAACGATAAAACACGTTTTTGAGTAATTATGGATAATGTCGAACCGCGTGAAAAGAGTGGCAACCAAGAAACACGCGCGTGTTTGTGTGCACCGTGAAATGCACAGCAGCACACGCCCTTCCACTGTCTATTTGCTGCTCATGCACAGTCGGCGATGCGCCAGTGCGAATGCATTAGATGACCCGAGTACGGACACACGTTTTGGACCTTCACACTCTGACAATGTCCCAGATGCGGGGCCGATGTGCGAGAACAGGTCGAAGACACAATCAAAAGGCCTGTACAATTCCTGTGTTCAGAGACCTGGCGATTATGACGATATGGGCATGATAACAAAAGACAACGAACACGGTCTGGCTGGCTTTCATATGAGATTATTTTGAAGCATTACAAATACCCAACTAAATCCATCCCAAAAGACTCACCATTCCCATTCTGTACAATTCTCGGCTGCGTGCTGGTCCGCTGATTATTACCATTGGCACCATTTGCACTGTGATGAAAGTCACCATGATGGTCAATGTCAGTTAAATGCTGTAACGAAGCTGAGGGATGCAGTAGTGGTTGGGTGACGGACGACTCGGCCGGGGAGCAACTCGATGCGACGGTGGTTGAATCGGATAGATTGTTGTCGTGTACGGGTGAGATCTGCTCCAGGCTACCGGCGCCCGTGAATACCTGTGATGTTTCAATAGAATTTGCGTTTGTTCTTTTTGAATTAGAAATTTGGTGTGTTCTGTTGGTGTGGCCAAGATGTGTTGTCACATATGCCTCATGGAACCTATAAGAATATGTCCAACTCTATAAGGTGATCTGCTCCTTCTAAGCCATTCGATTTGGTCGGTCAGATACCAAGTCAATCATCAGTTTGACACCAGCATTAAAGTTTTGTTCACCGCAAAAACCAAAGCAAACTAATACGAAGGAAAGAATCAAGTACATATGAACAGCAAACAGGGTACTCCATTCGATAACCTGTAAGTTCGGCACGCTTCCATTGTGCACAATGGTCGGCATTACATTGCTGGCCACAAAACTGTGCGTTTGTTGTTGCGGTTGATGTTGATTATGGTGGCCATTTATGTACGGTTTGGTATCATGTTGCTGTTGCATGTCATATCTGGCCTGTTCACTGTTGTTGTTGTTGTAATTAGAAGCGCCACTGCTATGGTGACCCAACGTGGGCTCCAGATTGTTCCATTGATGTGCGGTAAAATGACCCTCCATTAGGCTGCTTGCAGCTGTGGCAGTTGCAGTTGACGGTTCAGGGGGCGCACCCCAGGCACCGACCGGATGCGGGTCGTCGATGTACGGGGTATGAGGGTAGGAGGATAGTGGGTGCTGGCTCTCCGGGCTCGAATCGGTCCTGGAATAGATATCCCTACTTGAACGTGAAACATCACATGATCATTTGTATCTGCATCACATACGGAAACTAGGTACATACTGTACGTTCTAGGAATTCTACAACTAGGAAACTAGGAATTCTAAAATTGCAGAAACCAGTAGTCTAGTATGTCATAAAACAAGTTCGCAGGTGGCTCGGTGTGTGAATCTGGTGCGTTTGCATTGACGAAGACCTGATGCGTCATCCTTCTGTGAAGACACATCGAAGCGACACATGACGCACAGAGGACATTCAAGCGCTTTCTGAGATCCCCGCGGGCCATTAACATTCAAGATCACAACGCTGCGGCTGAGTGCTGATGTTTCACACATAGACCACGTCGTGAATGTGAAACATGCGTCTTCAACAAAAAAAGTGGGACTAAAAAGCATGCAACTTCAAGGTTAACCATGTTATAGATGACTACGTGTGGTTGACACACGACTTGGTACCACCGCGATAGGGCTGCAGGTGCACAGACGTCATGTGAACTTTAGGGTATGACGTAATAAACGGGATGCGTCAGTAGAAAAACTGGATCCAGATAAAACCGGGTGTAAATTGAGTATTTGATACCGATTGTTCGGATTATACAAAATTCATCAAAAAGTCAAGAAAACCCATGTTCATATCGGCATTAAAAGGTGACGTTGATTAATTGTGATTGGGTGCAAAAGACACAAATCAAAATTAATGAAAACTAAAGAAATGGGGTGCAAACACGCGAAAATTTACATTTGATCAGGTGATGTGAGGTTTGCCAGACTTCCACTTCTCTGATGTTGTTGCGTTGACGGGTAACCCTGCGGCTCCATTTGAGTCTGATGCTGGACGAATTCTGCGCCAAGGCTCAGATGTGCAAATTATTACGTGTAAGTGCTTGGATTCAGGTCGATTCCATTGAAATCGAGACAAGTTGAGTTGTGTGTGGACGCTGAAAACGAACTATTTGGATAGCACGCCTTTCCGCTTATTGCGCACTATTGCTTGGGAAAGAATGGTTTGCAAAAAAAGTATTCGCTCACAATAATTTGCTCCGCTAGAATCGGAATTACTTACTCCAAAGTTGGATTATTTTGTCTTGTGAACTTTCAGAAGCAAAATCTGGTGAACCTTTTCCGCAAGCCAAACTTAATGGTAAGTGCATACTCGCATGCAATATTGAACCAAAGCCCCGTAGCAAGTGCAATAAGTGCGTGTATCGTGGAGTGGGACAGGTGCACACTTGAACGAACACGATGAAGCGAAAACTTGTGGCGGTGCGGCTGTTTCTGTGCGTGTGCGGTGCTAAACTCTTTTACAGACACAAGAACAGAAGGATGCAATCGTACACTTGTGGCATGATTCACAGTAGTCAACACCGATACACGAAAAACCTGTGACGCGAGAATATGGTTTTTATCGAAACCCCGCGATAAATTTGAGCGCAGAATATCGAATATTGCATTTCAAGCCGTTACGCAACCGCGGCATTGGATAAATAAATGCGATGATAAAATGAAAATCGAATATATCAACCATGTATCTGTACGTATCTAGCCAGCCAGGCACACCGTACCTACTGTTAATCCGCTGCAACAACAACAGTGAACTGTATGTAATAAGCGCAAATGCCATGCGCGTTGTGCAACCTGAAACCAACACGCAACATGCATGCGCGTGCGTGCATTGCACTCTTCATGCACAGGCGAAGATAAAAACTGACACCACCAACCACCGGCGAATATCGAGGGGTTGGAATGATGTGGTGAGATGCACATGTGTGGGGAAATAGTGTGCTGAAATGAGGAAACCGAACTGTGGCAGAAACATTTAACATTTCATTAGCACTGATGACGACCTGTTGTGGGTGAAAGTTGCTCAAAAACCGCACTCTGTGGTGGAACCAAAATATAAAAACTGATTTGTGTTTCGGCGCAAATTTCACTACATTCGTTTCACTCCAGCTCAACAGTGGTGCGCTTGCCGAAACAACAACAACACCAAAGTACCTAATACCTCCCAAACCATACATGGGCACGATGACGAGACTATGGGCATTGTTAGGATCTGGTAAAGGTCATTTCACATTGGCTTAGCGTCACCGCAACCGCTATGGGTGCACATTACAGACGGCAGTGGCCAGACTTTCGGGTGCAATTATGCGAATTATCAGGAGATTTTACGCAAACTCGCTTGGCGTTACTTTTGCGCCTTTCCTTAATTTAACGGCGAGCTTTGGTTAGCGGCAATTTAAAGATTTTTAATCAGGAAAGCTGCTACATAACATTTTGAAGCCATGATAATCTGTTTCGAACTTGTATTGTTCACGAGGAACTCAGAACAGATTGGAACTGACAAAATGTGTGCATCTTGGAAACATCAAACGTGCATGCATTGTGCATCAACACACACACACACACACATGAATTATTTGCAGTCCTCCTTCTTTATAGTGACGCTCTTGATTTCGGTTTTGTACTTTACGTGTTCCATCACAATCCTGTGAATAATATCCTCCTTGTGCATGACAAAAAGCCTACCGGTTGATGGTGGTGCCACTTTAAAGAGGGTGCACTTTAGCGCGTAGCTGACGCATACACAGCACACTACTGGGGTCGAACCGAGCCGGGAGCGAACTCCAAGGTCAAATTTTCGACAAATATACATTATTGAACTGCAACACGAAATACACAACCAAATCAGAAATACATGATGTATCAAACGCTGATCTGGACCTCTCTGCTGTCGGCAGGTTTTCAGGAAATTTTTCCTGTTCCGTTTTGCACACGAAAACTGACGCTTTCTGCCAGCAAAGTTAAAATTTCAAATTAGCAGCTTATAACGATTAAAGGTTACTAATTGCTTCCAAAAAAGCAACATTTGCAAAAAAAAATATTGAGCCCTGAAAACTCAGGCTAAGTTGTCATTTGAAACACGTACGTATGTGTGTTGTGAAATCCAAAAATGTCTGCTTGTGTGTACACTGCACTGCACAGGTGTACTGTACACTTGACAACGGCAAGTAACCTGGTACAGAGGGTGGTGCGCCGCGCAAAAAAATGCGTGTGTGGATTTTTGGATGATGATTTTTAAAAGGTTGCACTGTATTGCGCTCCTTGCGGTTAAATTTTTGGGAATAAAACGAAAGAGAAAAAGTAAAGAACATAAAGAAACAGTGTACACCTTTGGGGAAGGTTTTGTTGACTCAAGTGACCCAACTACACAGGGGTTAATACAAAAACAGTGCACACCCTGCGACATTCAGACAACACTGCTTTTTTTATTCCGTTTGACTGTGCAAGTTGTGAAAAATAAACAAACACTGTATTTTACAGTGGACTCACGTTGAGGGTGTTTGAGTTTGTGCGTTAAACTGTTCCTTTTACATGGTGCGCTCACTCACTCCAGCAAGTTATGCTATCCGGCGGTATATCTTTGTTGTGTTTTCTCTTTTGAGCGGAGGAACATGGATATTGCACAACAATTCTAAAACGTTGTTGTTATTTCTTGTGTTTACTGCACAACTTGGTTTGCGTGTGCGCCAATTCACCCAGAGTCTGTCACTGTCTGGTATTGACTTTTGCACTTGGCAGGGGGCATTTTGCGTCAGCTATCGTCATTTTTTCACTTTTCGTTGAGTGTTTGCTTGTGACAATGCGCACAAATGTTTCCGAACCGATTAAACCAGTGTAAAACAATGTTGCGAACAACGATGTGAACTTTTTCCAGCATCGCAAAATCGCTGAATCAGAATGAATCGGACGATATTTGAGGGCGGTGTTCGGTTAGTTTATGGGCGAATAAAAAACTGAAAGTGCAGAAACACGCCTGTAGCTGCAAGCATGGTGTAGAAATGGGACAGAATAACATTGAATTGTTTGAATGCATGAGCGTGCATTATCCCTGATTGTCAGGCAAACGGTTTTCTGTCCAGTTTTTGCTAAATTCAATTCTATTTTTGCAATAAATAAAATTTTATCGCAAATCGTATATGTATGTAGGGGTGTATGTGCTGCAATATATACGTATATGTAGCGCTAGCAGTAATTCAGCGTGTGTGCGGTGCGCAATATTGACCTCAGCTAACCTTGAGGTTCACCACTCAGCCATAGCAACCCTTTCAGTACACGAGTTCAAAACTAATGTGCGTGAATTTTTGAATAAAAAAGAGTGAAAAATTCATGTAATGCATGATGTGGAATATTTCTGAGTAGTGCATGAATGTCCGGTCAAAATTTCGCCATTTCTTTTTGTCTCCGGGTCCGGGCTTGGCTCAGACAATGATTGTTATTGTGCGGATAATGCGCATTATTGCGAACTTTCGCTTGATGGGTGTCCAGATCGCTTTGTTTCGAAAACATATGGCATTACGCCTTATTCAACTGTTATCTGAATCGAAATTTGAAGAAAATAAATAGGTGGAATGTTGGCAAATCGAGAAACCATGAATTGCGGCAAAACAAGCAAAACATGAATTGACTGAAGTCGGTCGTGTTGCAAAACAGTACGCCTCCTCAGAGCAATGAGTGACTGAAATGCAAAGACTCCATGCACAACCGCCAAAGCGAGAGTGCGGCAATGACGATCACAACGTCCGCCCCGCACGGTCCTGATGTATGCATGCACTACACTAAACGCTCGCACCCGACGGCGTGACTACAACTCGGATCCCGGCGGAGACTCGCTGCCGTGAAGCTCACCAAAAGAATGTGTCGCCTGCATCGTCAGTGTTGAAGCTTTATGGGACAACGCAAAATGCCAGCGGGCAGAAAAGTGATACCTTTTCGCAAACCAGTGTCGCTGCTGAAAAGACAAAAACACGACCACCGTGATGCTTTAGTCGGACTTTTCAACTCGCTTGGAATTCTTCGACATTTTTGGGTGGCGGTCACCCGGTGATTTCGTCTCTGCTGATTCGCTTGGATCACCTCAGCTGTCAGACGCTACACGGTCCGAAACAGCAACGTGTCACTGGTTTTGCGCAGTGGGTGTGTCGTCAATCAAAGCCTTTGCACAGGAATGACAAAGAGCTTGGCGTGTAATAAGTTGAAGCTGACTTCAATCGGGGCATGCGCGATAGCCCCGATTCAACCCGAACCGAAACATCACCGAAACTAAAGAAAGGCTTATTTACCAAAAAATGAGCAGGATTTAGAAAGAGGCAGATCGCCAGGAAACCATTTAAAATTTTGTTTTGATTATTGTACCCGTATGTGTGCAAGTGTGTGTCCTTTTCATCAGACAACTTTTTTGCAGTGAGGGTGAAAAAACAAGCGTCAGGAATACAATTTTTGCCAAACGATATCACGTGCTTTAGGGAGGTGTGATGGATAGCTTCGTGTCGATTTGCATTTTGTTGTATATTTATATTTTTATTATTTTTACCCAGGCCTATCGCCAAATGTTGCATGTTACTGCACATGCACACGGTGTTGCGTGCTTGTTTTGACTGTGGTTCGAAAATCGCCTGGTTGCTATACTACCCATACAGTATGATACTGTACAAGAAAGAAAAATGCCCTGAGGGGCACAAAAAAATACATACAATGGTTCCCACCCAATCCCAACGGACTGGCATAAAAGAATGACACGAGGTAACTCACATAGGGTGGCATTTTCGAAACGGTGTAAAGGTGAGTTGGGTGTAAAGGTCGGTGTAAGCTCGGTCGAAAGCTCAGTCGGTGTCAGCTCGGTGTAAACATGAAACATTCCACGTTAACAGCAGGCAATGTTTCATGTTTACACCGAGCTGACACCGATCGAGCTTTCGATTGAGCTTACACCGACCTCCCCCCCCCCCCGTTGTACGGGTAGTATTGCTGATGCTCATGTTGAGTGACATCAGACTTCACACTGACGTTTTGAACTTATGAGTGACTCACCTCAGTACATACAATGGAAGTTACAGCTATAGCCTACGAAACTGAAGCAATTGAATCCCCCGACGAGGAGTTATACCGTGACTGGTGATGAAGCACCTGCTATCATGCCCATCAGCAGCATGTGGGATGCACTCACTGCTTCTACATTATTGTGATATTATATGTATACAAACATATGCAGGTCATTTCATGAATATAAATGGGACTGCTTACTGCTTGGAAACAGTGCAAGATACTGGTAAAGTTCGTCCTCAGGCAATCTATGATCAGTACTTGGTACTTAATCCGAGCATAAACTGTACTCAAATCAACCCCAACCCAAGCGTATGGATCCAAACCCGACGCTACATAAGCTAAAACTTGAATCACTGATGGGTACGAGCTTCACAAGTGCCCAGTACAGCATGTTGTGGCCTGTTTACACCTTGCCCTTTGCACCCACACGTGCAGACATGAAGTGTTTTGTTTGGTTACGGTAGCTGGGGTGAGACAATACTTCATGGCATGAAGTGTTGTCTCACATGAAGTGTTGACTCGCATGAACTTTTTTCACATGAAGCATTGACACGGAATGAAGTGTTGTCCTCGGACTCTTCATGCCAAACATCAGATTTTGAACTCAGCGCGTGCTGTTTCGCCGCCAGAAACAAACTGAGAAGTAACAAGCAACACAGACACCAGGCATTTGATTGATTCCACCAGCTCAAGATCTCCGGGTCAATAATATGAATTCGACCAAAATGAAGTGTTTATGATAACGCCATGTTGAAAACAAATTTGCAAAACTGTATTGAAACAACGCAAGTAATAGTACAGCACATGGGCTGGCCACCGGTCATTTATCGTGTTGCTATAAAACTCGATCCCAAAAAAGACGCGTGAAAATCCTAAATTTTTAAACGAAAAGCATGTCTCGAATACCAACCTATAATTTAGTGGATTTTAAGGACTGATACCAAACAGGCAATTTTATACTCAGTCAACTCAATGCACGACCAAAACCGATCGTCACACACAAACGAAACTGCTTGCATGCAACGTGAAACAATAGCAAACAAATCCAAAGTCGCGAGAATGGAGGAAGGTAATTGTGTAAAGTGAATAAAAATTATCCCCTAAAAATGCGTGAGGTGTCAAGAAAATACAGACATGCATGCCCGCATGCAACTCTGACCCACAGAACTGCATTTGAAATTGTAATACGATTTCACGCACTAAAATCCTACTTACACACTTGTTTGCAAATTTTCTTGCGTTATATGTGAATTTAAAAAAGTGTAAATTACCTTAGTCACGTATAGCAATGCTCATGTTCCGAAATCAGCCCGTAATCGTCAGAAACCCTTTGACACTGCTTGTATTACTTCTGTGTGCGCGGAAAGGTCGGTTTGTTTGAAACATCATCAACTGGTTCAAAACAATTGGCACCGCAACAAAAAGTCTTGCTCGCAATATGACACAGGTTCACCATGCATGACCACCGGAGGGGGCACGGGCCCACCAATCAACCCAACCACAAGCGGAGGAGCAACGGCCGCACTGAGAGGTGTGTGGGTGGGGCTTTGCGGAGTTTTGCATGAAGCCCGCCACCCCCCCCCCCTGTAATAAAGAGCTCTCTCTCTAATTCTTGATTGTCTTCGTGCAATTCGTAGTGAAGGATGACAAAACACTTTCGTGGGAAACAACATGGGAATAAAATTCAAAGGAAGGCCACACACACACGTTGAACCCAAAGCGCAGATTGCTGATTTAGCTCGTTTATTTAGAACAACAGCGTGCTGGTGAAAACAAACAGGTTTTGTCACGCCCACCTAGGACCGAAGGCCCCGTGCTAGGAAAACAGACATACCGGGTTTCCAGTGCAGAGGTTTGTTCGTGTGACTGGTTTATCAAGCCACAACAATTTGAATAAAATGGTCAACAATCTCATTCCAGCTGCGTTGGGTGGTGACGTGTCCGTCAATGCGTACACGCCGGGCACGACGGGTCAAGTGATTCCGAGCTCAACATCACTCAACTGTAGATTCGATGGTGTGTGTCGTTGGCAGAATGTGGGCGGCGATGAGATGGACTGGTATCTGGCCAGGGGACAGCCTGATCCAACAAGGTGGCGCTACGCCACCGGCACCAGTGTGCTGCCAGGTGGGTTGATGAAGCGCGCAACATCAAATAGTTATGTCAGACTTGTTGATTGGTTTCAAGTCATGTGACCTTTTCCAACCATGCATGATGGATACCAACTTCAAAACCCACCATAGAATATAACCCGAATTGGACTGGTGTGTGTGAGCTGTTTGCGCGCAGTATTTCCAGTATTTTTGTTGGTATATGCTTTGCTTCAGTGAATTGCTGCACTTGAAAAGCCACTTTGTGACAAGGCTGCCTAATCAGCCTTTGTGCCTGGCTCCCAACAGAAACGATTTTCTCGTGCAGAAATACGAACATACCATTTCACGATAATAACACCACCGAGAAGGTGGACTCTACCATACAAAACCTTCCACATGCAAGAAAGTCCTTCATTTATCCCAGATGAGCCGTATCTGATTCTGGCGTCCAACGCTCGCAATGGGGCTGATCGAGCGCTTTTCGTTTCGGATCCCATCGGATGCCAACTTGGCGATGGCGTTATACGATTCAATCATTGGATCACACGGGCTCGGACAAGTGCTCAGGAAGCGAGACTTCAGGTTCGAGCAAATGATCAACACTGTGTGTACCGTACTTGTAAACCGTGGGTAAGCGGTTTAGATATATCCACGGAGTTCCATGTGGTTATCACCTGTAGATAGTGAAAGAAAGGCGAAGTCCGACTGGGAGAACTAGATGATACGGATAAGTTTCCTGATACAAGGCAAAGACTGTGGAACATGTCATGGAAAATTTCTTTTTCAAACAGTGCACAAATGCACAGGTTAATAAACAGGTCAGCTTATGCATATTTGAAAATATTGTCGTTTTTCGGCGCAACCCATTGTCATCATGCCCATCAATATCAAAGAAATCGACTTGTACATGAAATGAATGCGATGATTAAAAAATCTGACCGTTTGTAGTTCTGCACCCGTCAAGTCGGCAGCACGATACTGGACAATTGTCGACGTGTGACAACGCTCAATCCGGGACCGGCTGAATTTCGCGTGCACGGACCGAAACGTGGACCTTTTGAGGTTATCGCCCATGGTGTTGTTTTCACATTTAATGCGCGGGCTGTGAATCGCTGCATTTGCAATCCAATGTATATCACCTGTAGATGTACATAAACAGTGAAA